>OZ036005.1:14708548-14881048 GCA_964035015.1 Corallium rubrum
TTTAACTAACAGAATACATTTATTAAATACAGAAACTAGTAACGATTTAACTTGTTTTTACATGCCAAACTTAGATATTTGATGTATGGGTCAAACACTGTCAAAATTTATATTTTTCTAAGACTTCGAAGATACAAACGCTATTTATCCCGCTGTGGAATTCTGGAATTTGATCCAAGATACAGAATACTATTACTAATAGTTCACACTGCTTCAGTTTACTAACCTCTTTATCAAAGTAATGCGATTTCTTCAACTTTTTGGCGTCGTTTTTCGTGATCAATCTTCGTTTCCAGTTTTTGTTTTTACAGTGCCGTCACTGCAGTGTTTAACAAGCTTTTTTTGACGTCAAAAATCCACATATTTTGACAGATAGCACGGGATAAACAACAGAGGTTTCTTAAGGCACCACTTTGATGACAAATGATGAAGTTTTTTGTTGATGTTCACTATAAAAAAATGGATTTTTTCCTTGTGTCCATTCAGACAAAACCAACCCGCCAATCCCGCCATCTTCTTGCTTGAATTAATGTGTTTTAGCGGGAAATTTCTTGAGATATGATTGGCCAATAAAACTATGAACAAGTGTCCGACTTTAATCCGACGACTTCCGATGACGCATCGATGGAAATATCGAATAGACAGCACTGCCGCAAAAAGTATTTGTTTTTTTGAGCATACTTTTTCATATTTAGGCAAATGCCTTTCTGTAGAAGCTTGTTGTGTATAGGCATATTTTAAGTTATTCGTGTTGTTTCTTGTTGACCGCAGGTGCTCCAGGATACAGGTTATATAGGATTTCCTCTTGGCAGGATATGGTACAATTTTTGTCATTCTAAGTCTTGCTCGAACATAGGGTTATATTTTTTTTGATCAAACAAAAAGCATGTTTTGAATGAACAAGGCACAGTTGATTAATTGTTATTAGTTAATTAATTATATTGATTGATCGATAATTGATTGGTCGATTGATTGATTGATTGATTGATTGACTGATTGATTGATTGATTGATTGATTGACCAATTAATTAATTAATTAATTAATTAATTAATTAATTAATTAATTAATTAATTGTTTGAATGTTTGAAGGAATGTTTGAATGAATGTTTGAATGAATGAATGTTTGAATGAATGAATGAATGAATGAACGAACGAACGAACGAACGAACGAACGAACGAACGAACGAGTGAGTGAGTGAGTGAGTGAGTGAGTGAGTGAGTGAGTGAGTGAGTGAGTGAGTGAGTGAGTGAGTGAGTGAGTGAGTGAGTGAGTGAGTGAGTGAGTGAGTGAGTGGATGGATGGATGGATGGATGGATGGATGGATGGATGGATGGATGATGGATGGATGCATGATGGATGGATGAATGAATGAATGAATGAATGAATGAATGAATGAATGAATGAATGAATGAATGAATGAATGAATGATTAATTGATTGAGTTTTATTCAATTTTCCTTTTTTGCAACCGTGGGAAAGTTGTGCAAATTTAACTACACATTTGCTTTTTAATTTAATATGAGCAAATTCATTAGTAAAATTTTACGCCGAGTGCAATCAATGCAAAATGGTAAGAATTTTGCGTGTTATTTACGCAAATAGCAAAATTAACTGTCGGTGAAAATTTAATCAAATTTGCAATATATTTGCACGCTTGGCAAATAGCATGCAAAATTAGTTATAAATTTGCACAAATTTGCTACGTTGCAAATTTAGTACAAATTCAGTAATAAATTTGTACTAAATTTGCAACGTAGCAAATCCTTGCAAATTTAATACTAATTTTGCATGCTATTTGCCAAGCGTGCAAATCTATTGCAAATTTGATATTCAAATTTGCGACGTAGCAAATTCATGCGCAAACCTGTTGCAAACTTGAAGTTGTGCAAATTCGAAAATGCAACTATTGCAAATCGCTGCAAATTTAGTATACTAAATTTGCGCCAAATTTGCTACATAGCAAATTTAGTGCAAATCCATCTTTTCGCCCTGTGAGTGGCAACTAAATTTCGACAAATAGTTGTCGTGCAATGGATGTTTATAGGTAGGGTACTTTCGGTATTTTGGGAATATATAAGGTCTTAAACAGGCGGAAAATGTGTTCTACAATAATTGATTTGGCAGAGTGTAGGTTGAATCGATTTTAATAAATAGCGTAGGGAACAATTCGCCAGTCGTTGGTCTTTGCATTAAGAGTGCGGCACTTTGTCAGCGAACTTCTTGAGAGCCACAATTTTCACTTTTGTATATCCCCCATATGTAATCACTGTATATATTTCGACGCCATCTTGAAAATCCAGAATTAATTAAACCGAAAGCGGGCGCCATTTGTCCGAAATTTCTGGTAATAGTTATCCTTCAGACTGCCGTCTGGGTAAATGTCGACGATCGTCCGAATGCTTCGAATTTCTCTCTACTCTACACCTCGGTAATATACGTATAGTATTCACATAAAAACAAGTTGTGTATAAGAATAAGCATTATAGTCGAAATCTTGAAATGGTGAATTATTTACCGTCTGCGATCTGCTTCTTTGCTTCGCTTCTCTACGGCGCGAGTCTCTTCTACGTTACCCGTTTCTTGTGAACATAATCAGAAATCATATCGTACCCACTTAGCGCTGTGGTATTTTCTCACACGGTATTTCTTTCAAACGAAAGCTTCAAATCCTCTCTACCCCACCCCTGCCCAAACAAAATTTGTCACAACCAGATTTTGGTAGTCACGTGACCATGATACACCAGGGTCTTTTCTCCGCGCGGCGGGTCGAAAAGAGCCTGGGTACGAGGTTGCAGACGATGATGGGGAGAGTTCTGTACCGTAACTGGAACTGCTTTCAACGGCCAAAACCTGACTGGAATGAGTTGGGAGCTTTGTCACCGGAGACAAAACGACTCAAAATATTTGACATCTTTTCCTTCTGCTGGAATGATACCCTCGAGAAGTATCAGATTTATGACCAGTGACTGCCTTGATGTGCCTCCACGCTATGATCCGACAGAACTGTAACTGATGTGGCACGAACACAATGATTTGTGAGATGTGGGACTATCTCGGCTGCATTCGACATGGTCTTCATCATAGTCGCCACCGTGTTTTCTCCAGCGGGGGAGTTATAGGACCAAATTTCGTCTCTCTCTGGCTGGAACTTGGCACAAATCTCCCTTGGGCGCTGAAATAAAGCCTCTGTGTTAGGATTAAGTTGGCTTATAGGGTGTTCCAAGGTTTTCACTGGACAGCGAGTTGAATTCTTCACTTCAAACATTTTCCCGTCAGACTCGTCGCTGTTGTCATTCAGGCCGCCTTGATGGTTCTTCGTCGACATTAAGCTGTCCCAGCAAAACTCGTAATATCGCCGTCCCTGCGCGGTAGTGCGGAGAACCAGCATCTCCTTGGTAAGTTTTCTTTGGTTTTCCCGTCCCCTTCTTCCGAAATACAAAGTGACATAAAACAAAGCCGTTTGTAGGAGCTGGCGGGGGTCTTTTAAATCACACTCCCCGAGCTGACCGCTTTCGTAAACTTCTGTAATGGGGTTCTTGTGGACAAGCGGGCCTACTTTGCCTTCTCTTGTCATTTGTTTGCAAATAGCATTTAGCATTTTGTTCGCTTTTTCAAACTCAGGGTCGCCAATCATTGACCAGGGCTTGTTGTGTGGAGGTTGTTTTAAATGCCGGTCAATTGCTGCACGTATCGCTCGAAGCGACGAAACTTTAAACTCCGTACCATTTTGTTGTCTCGCAGAAACGTAAAAAATACTGAAGACAGAGACAAAGGTCGTCTTTAGATATCCACTCTACTGGTATTGTAAATTTTGACTGGCCTGCAAACCATTCTGAAACTGAAAATTCACGGGTTTACTGAAGGGTTTTTGTCAAAGCGGAGTCAACATTATTTTGTTGAACTCGGGTTTCAATCACGATATTTTCATATTAAATGTATTATTTTTATTTTTATTTTGATTCATACCATTAAAAATCTTCATTCCATATCTTGTTGACTTTTTGGTCCTTTCTGGTAAGGAGTTCTCCAACAAATTGTCTAAAAACTCATCTGACACTTCGGCAAAAAGCGAATTTTCCGCCATTGTTTTGAATTTGAAAATTTTCTCTTTAATTTCTCTACTATGGTCTATCAACCAACAGTAGCTCAGCCAATCAGAATGCTGGATTTGTAATAGTCCACTAGTTGGTTCATACTAAATATATATATATATATATATATATATATATAAAACATCAAATATATAACTTTATTTCTTGTACATACGTACGTTTCGGGGCACTGCCCCTTCTTCTAATCATAATATTCGAGTCCCAAATTAGAGTTCCTTTATACCTACTGTAAGATTACCATACAATTAAATATTCATTAAATCTCTAAAGCGTTAAGTCCCAGCGGTATATTGCGGTTCAATTTTCCAATCCAAAAAGCTTCTCTACAAGTCGGATCTCTTACATCTGTAACATCTATAACCTGTACCATCACATCATCCAAACCCCTATGACCCTCTTTCCAAAAATGAGCTTTTTAAGTTAAGCTTTAGAAGACCAAAGAATCTTAAAGATAATCTAGTAAGAGCGAAAATACAACCTATAGAAGAAAAAGTTAAGGGAATGTTTTGCTGTGGAAAGACAAGATGTCAAGTTTGTAAATTGTTAAATTGGGTTCTACCTTTATGTGTAATGTAGATAAGAAGTCGTTCCACATCAATCATTCCTTTGATTGTGACTCGAGCGGGGTGATTTATTTAATTGAATGCAAAAAATGTAATAAGCAATATGTGGGTAGTACCATCACATCATTTAGAAAGCGGTTTAATAATCATAAAAGTTCATTGAGTAGATTTGGTAAGGGCCAGAGGGGGATGTGTGGAGAGCATCTTTATGCTCATTTTTGGAAAGAGGGCCATAGGGGTTTGGATGGTGTGATGGTACAGGCTATAGATGTTACAGATGTAAGAGATCCGACTTGTAGAGAAGATTTTTGGATTGGAAAATTGAACAGCAATATACCGCTGGGACTTAACGCTTTAGAGATTGAATGAATATTTAATTGTATGGTAATCTTACAGTAGGTATAAAGGAACTCGGATTTGGACTCGAATATTATGATTTGATACAAGAAATAAAGTTATATATTTGATGTTTTGTAAATGTGTCTAACTTTATGGCGAAGGGGCTCGTGATTATATATATATATATATATATATATATATATATATATATATATATATATATATATATGCCATGGTATAGGTGGTTTGAAAGGAATGAGACTGGTACACGTGGAGTGTCGAATTGACCAACCCTGTAGAACTCATTTGATGTCAAATACAATAAAATCAATGAACCAGGAGTATAAAGAACTCAGGTCAATTCCCTGTACACACCCCACCCCACCCCACCCACAATGTTTCAGCAAAACATTGATTGGTGCATTATTTAATATACTAGAAATACATGAACGCAACAACCCCTCGCCCGCTTTATATGCATTTTTTAACCCCCCCTACCCCCCCCCCCCCCCCTAATTTCGTTTTTTTGTTGTATTATTGAAATGACACACAGATCAGAAAACATCCCAGAAAATTAGTTAGCAAGGTTCATCTGTAGTCATGTATTGACACACCGAAAGAACATGCAAAGTCAATATTAAAGAAAAAAAAACAAACAACGAGATGAAGCAAATGACAAATTTTCATTCAAAAATATATAATATATAAACAATGGCCAAGAAAAGACACAATGTCAACGTCCTAGCGTTCAAAGACAAATCTAGACAAAATATTATTTATGTTAATTTTCATTTTCAAGATTTCTTCCGATTTAACTCAGCTAAACTGGTAAATAGTAATACAAATCTCCTACCGTTAAACTTTCTTCTGCTTTTGTCACCACAAACACTGCCAATTCAGTATAGTCTTTTCGGATTGTTTTTCTCGTTCGCGGTTTCTTACTTTTTTTCGTTGTTGACACATAAACTTAAATTAAATATGACAAGGCATCATTTAGTTCTCTTCATGATCTAAAAAGCCGTTTGTTTCAAAATTTCTTCATTGTTCCCTCTCGAGTTATGTAGAATACACCAGAGCAAAATTCCTTACCGGCTTTGAACAGTTTCAGGACACATCCTTCTTCTTTCAGTTTTACATTTCGCTCGGCATCGCTTTCAGTCTTTATCGTATTAATTTTTAGGCTTTTTCCAGTGGTATTGTTGTCTTTTTCTCGCTGCCACATCTCTTGTTAGTCTTCTTTCTTTGGTCTTTTTCCATAGTAATATTAATGTACATTTTAGCATTTTAGCTGAAACCATTTTTTCTGGCAAAGATTTCTTTCGTCATGATCGTTGAAAAACTATTTCGTAATCCAACCGAACTTATAAATTATATATTTGCTGACGTAAATTTAAATAATTTGAATAATTTAACAGGTTAGTTACCAGTACCCTGCTGTTCGAACTGCGCAAGTTGTGGATTTGATAACATATATATATATATATATATATATATATATATATATACAAACAGGTTTCAGAATTGCTTTCCACTTTTCATCTCGCGTGTAAAGTGGACTCCACGCACGTCAAGATTAGCACCCTCACCCGGGCTCCAGGCGTTCGGCCCTACGCCCGGGCTCGGGGATGATAGTGTAATGTTCGTAGTTCTGCGTTACACAATTTCTTGATTTGTTTACTTGTTTATTACTCGCATTCAGAATCACACTGTCCCAAATCAATCTATGTACAATCATCCTCTTCATTCCTAATCGTAGTTACTGTATAATCATAATGTAAAGGTGATAATTAATTGATGATTAACATAACACTACATTCCTCCCCTCTTACAGAAAAAACGATTAAATTATCATGCATAATTAAGAGAATATTCATTATACTAGTTTTTATTATGCCACCGTCCGTTGCATCCTATTCTGAGTTTAATTGTACCACGGTATTTGGTTTCCGCTTTGCCTCACAGGATATCGTCTGTCTTTGTCACAGTTGGGAAGCACAGGTGGCGTGTGCTGTTAGGGCGCTGCCTCTCACCGCTGTAGTTAAGCCCAGTTGGACGGGGTTACTATTTGGATGGGTGACCGTCTGGGAATAACCCCGTTCTCGAATTTGAGTTTCATATAGGTAGAGTTTTGTTGCTCTCTCCTGTGCTTCGAGGGTATTTCGCAGGGTTCTGCGGTTTTCCTCCCTCCGTAAAATCAACACTTAGGCCTTAGCTAATTAACTCGTGCACTTTAATCATGAGCCTCTGGCTCGGATGATTGGGCAATCACATCCTGTGTTTACGACGTTAAATAAGTCATTACTCATTACTCCTTATTTATTGTTGCCATTACCTCGAGTGTTTAGACTCGTTGTTGGTACCTCATTATCTTCACTGTCTTTGGTCTCGTCTCCTGCTCTGTGATTCATCTGTTTGAGAGGCTTGAAGAAGGATGAATTTCTGGTGATTCTACGATTGTTGGCTTGGACAGTGATCATAGTGCCGTTGATACTAATGACCTTGTACGGACGAGAGTCGTACGCTGCGGTTAGTTTATTCTTCCTTTTTTGACGGACCAGCACCATTTTTCCGAGTTAAAATCTATAGGGTCGATGCTGTGTGCGCTGATCAGCTAGTAGTTTCATTCGCTGTTTGGAGACGTCATCTCGGTGCCAGACATCCTCGTCTTAAACTGGTGGACGATACGACGGAAGGGTTACTTTCATTTTGCGACCAAAAACAAGCTCGGCAGGTGACTTTCCAGTCGTAGCATGGGGTGTAGCACGGTAGTTACAAAGGAATGTGTACAAATCTTGTTGCCAATTTCGTTCGTCAATGCACGAGGTTCGAATGGCTCTTTCCAAGGTGCGCATGAATCTTTCACACTCGGCGTTTACTTGCGGCCATGCTGGTGTAATATTTCGATGTTTAATTCCTAAGTGTTCGAGATAGCGAGAAAACTCGGCACTTTGGAAAGGGGGCCCGGGCATGGCATTCCCGACTTCAATTCGTCGGGAATGCCATGCGTGGTGGGTAAGATGCGGTCGATTTTAGGGATGACTGCTGTGGCGGAGGTAGAGGACACTAATTCAACCTGGGGATAACGGGAGTAATCGTCCATTACTATACAAGGAGGTAATCGCCACTTGGAAATGGGCCACAGAAATCGGTGGATAGGTTTTGCCAGGGTCCTTCAAGGAGAGGACTCATCTGAAGTGGTTCTCTTACGTTGGATGGTGTATAGTGGCTTGGCAAGGAATACATCCTTCGACTAACTTTTTCACTGCGTCGTCGATACCTGGAAACCAGACTTTTTCGCGAAGAAACTGCTTCGTTTTGATAATAATATTTATTTAGGATCCATCTTAGGTATATTAAAAGTACAATGGATTTACAATTTGAGTTATTACTAATACTTATATATAGATATCTAAAATTTTACAAATATTAAAAACCAATATTAAAACCTACATTATATGTACAATTCAATTACGACATGCTCTTGGAATAAATGAGTTCTTATGCCGATCTGTTCCCGATATTATCATGTTCAAGTCATTATTCTGATTTCTTGATGCCTTGATGACCTTGATGGGCGAGCGTTTGAGCGTGGTTACGTAAGGAACTAGGTAGTAGTAGGATTTGGGTTCCTCGGAGGATGATGTCGTTGTTGGCGGACATGATAAGTTCATGTCGAATTTTCTGGAGTGCTTGTGGCACCCCCGTCCTGACTTCGGGTTGTGAATCAGTCTCGTACAGTTTGTGCCATTTGTTATGCTGGATGAGTTCTTTTAGTCGTTGAAAGGTGGGATCACTTTTCGTGGCTTCTATGACAGCGGGTAGCGTCAATGCTTTTGGAACCGCGTGTTCGGCGACGAAATGGATGTATTCCTCAGCTTGTTGAGCCGCACGGGACATCGTCGCAGTGGGAACCGGGTGTCGAGGCATGTAATCAGCCGGATTGTCTTTGCCTGTTGCATACTGGTTGTTGGCTTGGTACTGTTGCAATTTGAGCAACCATCGTTCTATGCGTGCGTTTGGTTTGGCTGTCGGGTTGGCGAAGATCTGCTCCAGTGACTTGTGATCAGTTATAACGGTGAATGGAGAACCAAAAATATAGAGATGAAAATGTTTACATGCCCAGACGATACTGAGGGCTTCTCGTTCGGTCTGGGAGTATCGTTGCTCTATAGGGGTGAGAGAACGACTGGCATACGCGATGACTCGATACCCTTCATTCTGTGCTTTCTTGGGTCAGGAGAAATGTCATCAGCTGAGAAGACGTATCCATAAAACTCAAGAGTGGGTTTGTTAATTCACATTTGCTTGGGTTGACTGTGAGGTCTTTAGGTTGAAGGCATTGGAAGACAGCGTGAAGTGCGCGATCACGATCATCTTTGGTCTTGCCGAAAACGATGATATCATCGCTGATGTTTTGAGCATCGTCGATACCTTCGAGGACTTTTTGGATTGTCGGCTGCAAAATCTTGGCGGCGGATGTTGTCCCAAAGTTTAGATGCGTATACTGACGTAATCCTTTATGAGTGGAGAACGTGGTAATGTATCTGGACTCGGGGTGAATTTCAAGTTGATGATAGCCAGATTTGAGGTCAATTTTGGAGAAAACACAGGAGCCGTTGAGGTCGTGGATGAGGTCGTCTACGGTGGGGGTGACGTATCGTTCCCCTTGGATAGCGCGATTTGGTAAGCGCATGTCAATGCACATTCTGATTTCGTTGGGATTCTTCGGCTTTGGTGCGACAACAACAGCTAGGCGATACCCAAGGAGTGGGGCCATCGACGGGTTCGATTTTTCCTTGCTGTTCGAGGCGTTCGAGTTCAGTTTCTAACTTTTTATGCATGTGGAACGGAATGCGACGGTGTGGTTGAGCAACTGCTGCTACCTTGCGATCAATATGCAATTTCACTTGATGATCTTTAAGTTTTCCTATTCCAGTAAAAACACTTGGATATTGCGTTTCGAGGCTGGTCAGTGTGTTATCACACCGGCACTTGTGGCGTTTACCTTGAGTTTTGAGTTGGATTAAGTTCAGTTGGATAGCTAAGAAGGGAACCATATGTTCCTTTAACCACGCACATCACAGCCGGTGTGAGACGTGTTTTTTATTCAATATGAGTTGTGATTTTGCCAAGAACAGTTAATGGACGTTGAGATCCATAAGCATGGACTTTGATATTAGCTGAACATAGTTTGAGCGGTTGAGCTCGTGTTCTTTGTAAATTTTGGTATGCGGCTTCGTCGATAATATTGACACTGGCGCCAAAATCAATTAACACGGCGGTAAGTACCCCGGCGATCTGGACCACACATTGTACTGATTGAAGACTATTGACTAAAAAATGTGACGGGGTGGTAGATTGGCTGTTGACTGTGAAGATATATTCTTCGTCCGAGTCGTGGAAATCGGGTGATGGAGGGTTGCTGATTTGAAAAACGCGTTTGGAATGTGGGAATTGGCGTTGCGGTGTCGTGCTGGGCAATTGGTTGCGTGGAAACGGGTCAGATTGCATGTCACGAGATCTCGGGCGACAACAACGAGCAAAATGTTTAATTTTACCGCAATGTCTACACGGGTTCTGGGCCGTTAAGGTGAGGATATGGATGCCCACAGTTACCGCAGAGGTTTGACGTTCCCTGGATACATGCTAGTGCATTTGTACACAACACTTCCGTTATCACTGGCACAGATGAACTCGCTCTTTCTTTGTGATATTTTGTAAGAGGACATGTTATGCCAACTGATGCAATGTTTTCTTCCGTCATATCAATCCCACAAGACCAGAAAACATACGCTCAAGACCTGCTCACACGACTCTCCAAAGCTCGCAAATACATGTCCGGTATTACCGTATCTTCTGCTTATGTCGAAGCTCTTGCGCTTTGACAGTAGAAACTGTTCAATTTCACTTCGGAGATCTCGTCGTGGTTCGTCGCCCCCAGCGTATAGTTGGAAAACCGGAATTGCATGCAAATGGCTATCTCGCTAGCGTGCATGGTCCTTATCGCATTATCGAAAGAATACCAAACGGTGATAACTATACCGACCCCTCGGGGGACAGACTTGATCCAAGTCTATACCGACTACAACATACTATACAGACTACTACCTTCCGCTTATGTCGAAGCTCTCGCGTAATACCGGACATGTATTTGCGAGCTTTGGAGAGTCGTGTGAGCAGGTCTTGAGCTTATGTTTTCTGGTCTTGTGGGATTGATGACGGAGGAAATCATTGCATCAGTTGGCATAACATGTCCTCTTACAAAATGTCACATAGAAAGAGCGAGTTCATCTGTGCCAATGATAACGGAAGTGTTGTGTACAAATGCACTAGCATGTATACAAATGTCCCATTCTCTTGAAAGCTTGGTCATGGTGATGTACACAGAGACAATTGATTAAGGCATAAAGCGGTGGACTGTTTCTGTACCGCCATTTGCTTGTGGTCGATAAGTGCTTGTATATACTTTCTTTATGGAATGAATAAGTTGTCGACAGAGTTCATTGATGATGGGATTCAGGAACTCGGTTTCTCGGTCACTCATGAATTTCTTTGGGCTGGCATGTACAGTATATAATCGCTTTAACGTGTCATTTGTGTGCCACGGTTCTCGCTGATTTGTCTGGTAGCGGAACAATGACAGTATAATAGGGACCTTAAGATACACCGATTCCCGGGTACGGGTAACGGGTAAGCGCCATTTTTTTCGGATTTTGTTATGACGTCATCGACTTACCCGGTAGACTTAGCCGTTTTCCCGGGGTAAACACACTTTACCCGTAAGAAGTTTACGAGTGGGTCATGGAGAAACGAGTAAGTATTTCTGCTGCTTAAATGGTTTTTTTTTTATATACAAAGTTAAGTTTAATGATTCTTTAAGAATATTTCAACAATTCGGTTGACATTTTCCTCTGAAAAAGGGATGTTTTAGCATTCGAATACACGTTTCAAAACAACTTGATTTTCATGTCGAGAAAATGGTCGCCGCCAGTTGAACTATCGAAGCTTTGTTGTAACGGTCAAATATAAACATATTTGTAAGTTCTCTTGAAGCACTAGCACTGTTCATTTTTTAACCTGTGCCAGTGTTAAAGTATGTTTTACTGAATAATGTAACTACGATAGATTACAAAAAAAATCATTGCAGACAAGGAAAAAGTTAGAAGCATACTTTGAAGAACCTTTTTAAAATTTGTGTGTCTAAGAACACTGTGACTAAAATGATCATGAGTAGAAATGAGGTTAGGGTTAGCAGTCTTATCCAGTCTAAAGCTGTGGTTACAGCTTGAGTTCGATTTTTTTTTGTGTGAGACACCCAAACTGAATAAAATATTCAGTGTTCTAAGAGGTTTTTTCATGACATGCAATTTTAACATATGATTGTCTTTAATAAAAGTACAAAATTATTATTTTAACAATTTTAAAATATGATTTATGTATAGTTAAAAGTACAAGATTATTTTAATAATTTTAACATATGATTTATGTAGTTAAAAGTACAAAATTATTTTAATAAATCAAGAGTTCCAAACTCTATTTATATGTTAGAGAAGAATAGCTGAATGAGCTAAATTAGATATTGGGTCATTCCAGAAAAGATCCATACCTCCCCCACAGAGGAAATTTGTGCCATCTGGAGAGGGGAGGGGGGTAAATCTACTTCTGATAATAGTAAAATGTACTAGGACGTCCGAAGGGGGAGGGGGTCAACTTCACATTTCCCCCGTGGGGGAGGTGTGGATGTTTTCTGGAATGACCCATTTCAAACTAATTTTGCTTTAGTTTTTAGCTTTTACTAACTTTCTACTCTTAAATTTAAACAAGCCTCAAGACTTAAATGCCATAGTTTGCTAAATTATACATTAAGAGCACATTAAACCTCATGGCTTGCATTCCATTCGATTTCTAGACTATGTTCAGGTGGCACATAAATCATGATGTTGATCTGCTAAAAGAAGTGGTGGCTATAAGACCCAAACAACCAACAGACTGGAACATTATAGCTGATAATTTACAGCGGGCATGGATAAATGAACAAATCATTGTAAAAGGCCGCTCTTGCAAAGAACACTTTGATGTTCTCTTGCACCACCACAAAGATGGGAATGCTGATGCATTAAAAAAGTAATGTACAGTAGAGTTTTGTTTGTATTTCACCCAGTTTTTCTGGATATAAAAGTAAAAGTATGGGTACTAAGTATTAAATTTAAATTTAGGTCTGGCACTGAAGAGCAATACACAGAAGTTGAGCAACTATTAGATGACATTGTGTCTTACATAACTGACTTAAAAATACAGCAATCCAAGAACAACAAGAAGGATGCAGATGATAAACAAAAAGGCGTTGAACTCAGAGATAAGGCTATGGAAACATTAAAAAGAAGAAATTACAAATCAATTTAAGCACTCTGTTGTATTTATGCAGTTTTTATTAATTTTATTAATTAAGTATAAGCTAATTCTCTCCACAGAGTCAAGTACTTCAAACAGTAATAGTGACTCAGATGATGGTGCTAGCCCTAATCGTAAGTTGCTGTTCTTAGCTGAAAAAGCACATAAAACATGTACTTTATCAACCAAGTAATGGAGGGGATTTTTTTCATTGCAGGGAAAACGAAAGAAAAACCAAAGACTAAACGATCCAAACGCCTAGATGTCATGTCCTATCTAGCTGAAAAAAAAGAAGCAGAAACTGAATTGAGGGACAAAGAGCTTCAATATAAGCGCGATGCACTTGAAGCAGAAACAAAACTAAAACAAGAGGCACTTGATCTTGAGAAAAAGAGGGTTGCTTTGCAAGATTTGATAAACTCAAAAAAAGATTAAAAGTAGCATTCATTTGTAAATGAAGCAATCTCCTTGTGTTACAAACATTATATTTAATTATATATATATATATATATATATATATATATATATATATATATATATATATATATATATATATATATATATATACGTGTGGGTTTTGGTCTACGAAACACAAAGAGTGCTCGATAACATATAGTTAGAGCAAATACAGATTTTCGCTTACCTCAAACGTCTGCTACAGGCTGTTTCATCTAAAAAATCTGCCTGAAGATTCTTTTTTAGATGAAACAGCCTGTAGCAGACGTTTGAGGTAAGCGAAAATATATATATATATATATATATATATATATTTATTTATTTAAGCTTAATTTTGATAATTGTTACATAATACACCATTGTTGAATTAAAACTTTAATAAAATATATATGTTTATACATAATGTTCAATTCAATTATTAAGGTATGTGTTCAAATCAGGGGGATGCATGCAAAAGTAGTCTGAAGCAACACTGCCATAAAGGCATGTATGACAATTGGTCAATAGTGTGCCTACAACATAGTATTTCCCAATTGGTTGCAAAAGTACTTTGAGGTTTTTCCGAAAGTCCAAAAATGCAAAATACTGCACGACTTTTCCAAATGACCACTCAACTGATACTCGAACTTTACTCATTTTCTTGTTAAACAACTGCTGAGCTGGAGTAAGCATTGCTCCTCTATATGGGGCAAGTAGATGTTCTCGAACTGGATAGGCAGGATCTCCATAAAGGGTGAACACATTTGGAGCTCTAAATTTTGCTTGAAGCCTGTGGAGCAAATTACTCTCACAAAGCATGAAAGCATCATGGTGCCGTCCAGCAACCGGCCCATATAGGTTAGCTATCAAACCATTTGGGCATACCACACTCTGGAAAAATAAAACAAGACTAATTACAGTTGTCTTTTGACTACAAATATTTTATACACACAGTTGCACGAAAAAGATCCAGTGTTCGTATTTATAACCCTGTAGAATAGTTTATTATATATACATTCACACTACAGTAATTCACAGATAGTTCTGTTTCTTTGCAACAAATAGACAATACTCTATCTCTTTTACTATACCTGAAATTTTAAACCATGTATTCGTTTGTGTCCAGAAAAGAGAATTCTTTGATTTTTTATGGGTCTACAGCATGGCCTTAGTGTCCCATCTATAAATCCCCAACAATTTTGTAATGGACACCCAGCATGATGGATAGCATCTGCAAATGTTTGTGCATCAATCCAATTCTGGTCCACATTTTCTAGTAGGTGATGAAACCGGTCATATATATCACTCAACACCTGTAGAGAATATTTGGCTAAACGTTTGTAAAAAACCCCACTAAAATACAAAGTTAAACAAAATACTATTTTAAAGAAACAAACTGAAACTTTGTAAAAATGCCTTTTTCTGCCCTTGTTTTGAGTTTGTCACAACTATCACTTTAAACTAGAAAATATGCAGTACAATGCAGTGTATTTACCTCGTGAACAATCATGCTTAATTCAGGCTCTGGCCTTCCAAACAATTTGCATAAATCACATAGACGGTTTGGGTACGTTAGTCTTCGTAGAAGTAAAAGAAATGATTCCATACCACCAGCGACTGTTCCATTAGGACACTTATACCACGAAGGAATAGATAAAGAGTTGTACAATACTCGAATGTCATCTTTGCTGAACCTGAAGGAAAAAAAATAAAAGGTCTTGCATGTTAAGGACTCAGCTCTGAAAAAATTAAATTTAATTCTCTTGTTATTTATGCTACAACGCAAATTGCACGATTACCTAAACAGATCAATGCACACTTGTTCATCAACACTTTCAAGGTTTATTATATAACCAAGTTCTGTAGATGATGGTTGTTTACAGAACGCATCTACAAGCAAAATCTCCAAGTCTTCGTCATCTGTATCGTCTGCATGAAGCAGCAACATATCGTTAACGTAATTTCTAAACAAAAACCAAAATGCATTTGACTTGCAATCGTCCAATAAAAAGATTACAACAAATTTTCTCAAAATATAAAAGATCAACAAAACGAGAAATAAGATAAAAACAAACCTTGCTTCGGTGGCCGCCATATTTGTTTTGAAAACAAATCATTACCAGTCCTCGTATATGGAAACGGTGTATCGTAAGCTGTTATACGCACACTCTGCAAACGTGTACGGGTACGGGTAAGTTACCCGTACCCGTACACGGAATCGGGGTATCTTAAGGTCGCTAATGACTGAAGAAATCGGTTACGGTCAGCACGTACTTGTAACCGGTTTTAGTTTCAGGGAGGCTGATGCAATATTGAAAAAATATCGAATATCGATATCGAAAAAAAAATCGATAATATCGACTATATCTATATTATGCAAATTAGAAAACTTAATTTATTTGCTGTTTATAATACGGCATACGCGCGTGTAAAAAAACAAACAAAAACAAACGCAAAATAGTGAAAACGTTAAAAGGTTTTTTTAAAAGAATTTGCTTTCAAGCTTAAACGTGAACTATTTCGCACGTTTGTTTACTTTTGTGAAAAGCTATCCTTCATAGTTCGAACGTAGCTTTTTAAACGTAAACAAACGTGCGAAATGGTTAACGCTTCAACTTGATTGCATGTATAAGTATCTTCAATCCACATAGAGTAATTATTTACAATTTTATACATTCTATGAACAGTATGAAAAGAAAATAATCAAAATATACCGTCTACACGCATGCACATGCAGGTATATAAAAGCATCCAAAGAGTAAAAAGAATCCAAAAAAAGCTTTTACAAATTTTCAGCCAGAAACACTAACATGCTCGCCTTGTTCGGCTTAAGCTGGACTCGCTTTGCCGTTACTATTTGTCCGACTTTGCTGAATAATCTTTCAGTCGGTGCGCTGCTTGCTGGAATCGCCAGATATCGTCGGACATACTGTGAAAGGAGAGGAAAATCGTTTGCGTGGACTTTTCACCGTTGGAGTGGATCGTCATTATTCATCAATTGTTGGAAATTGTAGGTAGCCAAGAGAAAGTTGTCAGGAGCAGGCAGTATAAGAATTTTAATTTTGATGATTTTCATAATGATATTGAACTTGCTCCGTGGCATAAAATTTTGGAATGTTATGACCCTATCGAGTCATGGGAAATTTGGACATTACAATTTCAGTGCATCGCTAACTACCATGCACCTTGGACAAGCAAACGTGTAAGGAACAAAAGTGCCCTGTGGCTTACTCCTGATATTAAGAGGAAAATGTGGGAAAGAGGTCGATTAGAAAGAGTAGCTATTATTAGCAACCAAATATCAGTGTGGGATAATTTTAAGAAGCTTAAGAACCAAGTTAACCTTGAAATAAAATTAAGCAAAAAATGCTATTTTCACTCTTACTTCGCTGACAATTTTGCTAATATCAAAGGTACTTGGAAGGGGATCAACTCATTGCTTTCTACTAAAACACAAGCAAATAACATATCAAAACTGGAGATAGGTGATACTGAGATCAGCGATCCTGTGGAGATTAGCAACGCTTTTAACAACTATTTTACGGAAATTGGGCCAAAACTTGCTGCCAAAATACAGAATTCAGGTGATATACGTTATGAACACATTCAACGCCCTGAGTCTACTTTTCAAGTAGTGGAGGTTAGTACAAGTGAGATTTTACGTACCATAAATACAATTCCCGCTGGTAAAGCTAGCGGCCTTGATGAAATTCCGGCTTTTCTGTTAAGGCCAGGGCGAATATGCCAGTCACTCGGGGATCGATCGCTGACGCATATAATTAATCTAGCTATCGGAAAGGATCAGCAGTATATAGGGTTATACGGCGGGCGGATCGGGTGGATCATTTGATCCACCCATGACGTCATCATTTTACTCTTATATTAATTTATGCGTTAATTAGCAGGCCCCTTTGGGACCCTCTTCACCCGAACTTTCATCCAACCCCCCTAAACCCTAATTCTCAAACCAACCCCCCGTGTAATACGTCATAACCGATAGCTCTCCGACTGATTCCCGAAGTTATGTCCTTATCAAAAGACACTCGACTTACATCCGAGCCTTATAAGTATTAGTAATTACCTTTTCATTTACACACTTAACTCAAGCGCCAGTCGACAGTTGTGGGACATGTAGACGTACAGACGTTCTTTACAAACTAAAGAGCAATTAGTAGACGCACTTTATATCTTTTATCCTAAACCTTGTCTGGAGGATTATAGAGCGTTTTGAACAGCCTAAGTGTCTGAATTGGCAGAGATAACTGCTCTTGTGAAACCTGAATATTATTTGAATAATATGGAGACTTTGAATATTATATTAGAACCTAAATGATCAAACAGTCCTATACACATTTGATGGCAATACGTGTTAACAATTTTAGAGAGTTATCGTTTACTTTAGCCTAATTTGTAGGGGAACGAAACAGAAATGGATAGAGACACTTTATATTTTTTATCTTAAACCTGGTTTGGAAGAATATAGCGGGTTTTTGGTTAAGTAATCTGAGCTGAGTGTTATTTACGAAGAGATGAATGTTGACAGTTTTGGTCGAATTATCACTTATCTAACCCTAGTGTATAGAGTATACGAATCCTTGGATGAAGAATCAATTCGAGAAGCCGTAGGAAGAACGATCAATGATTTCATGAGAAAATATAAACGGAATAACTCTCCAAGCTGTCTTCAAGCTGGTTGTTACGCTTTCTGTTACTAAGTGTGATCTTGGCATATTTATCCTCAGTGCACGTGCAGGAGACAAAATAAAAACTCATTAGGGGCAATTAAGAGGATTAAGCGCTTGGGCAAGTCTACTCGAGAAGGTCATTAACAGTGTTACCATAGAGAAACTGCGTCGCGTCCTTCATTCGTCTCAGGCTCCTTTGGGACCCTCTACTGTTACTCAACCCCCCCGTGTGATACGTCACAACCGATAGCTCTCTGACTAATTCCCGAAGTTACAAATGTTTGACAAACGATGTCTTTCCCGTGTGGGGTTCTGGATTACACACCTATTTTAAATCTTTAGGCATTATGAGAATATTTCGTTTGTATTCTTTCAATGATTTGGTGGCTCTTATAAAAGATTGTAATTTTTCTAAGACTATAGTCTTAGGACTACAGTCTTAGCCTTTGGACTATAGACTTAGTCTTAGGACTATGTAGTCTTAGTCTTAGGACTATAGTCTTAGACTTAGGACTATATTCTTAGGACAATAGTCTTTGGACTATAATCTTAGTCTTAGGACTATATAGTCTTAGTCTTAGTACTATATAGGTCTTAATCTTAGGACTATAGTCTTAGTCTTAGGACTATATAGGCTTAGTCTTATAATCACCCCAGGGGTAACCCCCAAACACCGTCGGGATACCCCATCACCCCGAGGGTAATCCCCAAACACCCCCCCCGGATACCCCAATCACCCCAGGAGTAACCCCCAAACGCCTCCGGGATACCCCAATCACCCCTGAGGTAACCCCTAAACACCCATTGGGTACCCCCAATCACCTCCGATATACCCCAATCATCCCCAGGGTAACCCCCAACAATTTGGAGAAAGAGGAGGAGGAGGAGGAGGAGAAAGAGGAGGAGGAGGAGAAAGAAGAGGAGGAGGAGAAAGAGGAGGAGGAGGAGGAGAAAGAGGAGGAGGAGGAGGAGAAAGAGGAGGAGGGGGAGGAGGAGGAGTAGAAAGAAAAAAGACGAGGAAGAGGAGAAGGAAGAGAAACAGGAGGTGGATAGGGCTCGGAGTTAGGAGCAAAGGGCTCGGAGCTAGGACTCGGGGGCACGGAGCGAGGACCGGGGAGGGGGGGGGGGGCTCGGGGCCAGGAGCCAAGGGCTCGGAGCCAGGAGCCAAGAGCTCGGAGCTAGCGGCCGGGGGCTCGGAGCAAGAACCCGGGGCCTCGGAGCTAGGACCCGGGGGGACGGAAGTAGAACCAGGGGGGCTCGGAGTTAAAAGCCTGAACTCGAATTCAAAGGTAGAAATATATACATATATACCTAGCATTTGTTTGGGAGAATAATTTTGCCGCTGATAGCCTCCGAAGCACCATGCCCTACGCCTGTGATATTTGCGGAAAGAACTATTCAAAACCCTTTAATTTACGACCCCATTTGGAAGATGTCCACGGAGAAAGTCACTCGAGGACAGCAACGGCTGTGGTCAATGGATCAGCAGTTATATGCAGCATATCATACTTTTACGTGCATAAGTAGCCGGATGTACCCAGAGTGGTAAAACTGTATGGGTGAAAACACTTCTGGAAAACGCCGAAACTACGATTAATCCTCCTCCCGAAGTATCATTTGGTGTGATGGACAATGGCAGCCCATGTATTTAGATATGATCAAGACAATACCAGGCATCGAATTCTACGAGGGTATACCTTCCGACATTGACTCTGATAATTTTCTTGATCATTTCTAAATACATGGGCTGCCATTGTCCATAACACCAAATGATACGTTCGGGAGGAGGATTAATCGTAGTTTTGGCGTTTTCCAGAAGTGTTTTCACCCATACAGTTTTACTACTCTGGGTACATCCGGCTACTTATGCACGTGAAAGGATGCTGCATAACTGCTGATACATTGACCACAGGTGTTGCTTTCCTCGAGTGACTTTCTCCGTGGTCATCTTCCAAATTAAAGGGTTTAGAATAGTTCTTTCCGCAAATATCACAGTCGTAGGGCATGGTGCTTCGGAGGCTATCAGCGGCAAAATGATTCTCCCAAACAAATGCTAGGTATATATGTATATATTTCTACCCTTGAATTCGAGTTCAAGCTTTTAACCCCCTGGTCCTAGCTCCGTGCCCCCGGCTCCCAGCTCCGAGCCCCCGGGTTCTAGCTCCAAGCCCTTAGCTCCTAGCTCCGAGCCCCCTGCTCCTGGCTCCGAGCCTTTGGCTCCTGGCTCCGAGCCCCCCGGGTCCTAGCTCCGTGCCCTTGGCCCCGAGCCCCCCCCGGGTCCTGGCTTCGAGCGCCCGAGTCCTAGCTCCGAGCCCTTTGCTCCTAACTCCGAGCCCTTTCCTCCTCCTGTTTCTCTTCCTTCTCCTCTTCCTCGTCTTTTTTCTTTCTACTCCTCTTTCTCCTCCTCCTCCTCTTTCTCCTCCTCCTCCTCTTTCTCCAAATTGTTGGGGGTTACCCTGGGGATGATTGGGGTATCTCGGAGGTGATTGGGGGTACCCAAGGGGTGTTTGGGGGTTACACAGGTGTGTTTGGGGGTTACCTCAGGGGTGATTGGGGTGTCCGGGGGTGTTTGGGGGGTACTCCTGTGGTGATTGGAGCATCTCGGGGGGGGTGGTGGGGGGGGGGGGGTGGTGTTTGGGGGTTACCCTTGGGGTGATGGGGTATCCCGGGCGTGTTTGGGGGTTACCCCTGGGGTGATTATAAGACTAAGCCTATATAGTCCTAAGACTAATACTATAGTCCTAAGATTATTGTCCTTAATTAGAATATAGCCCTAAGACTAAGACTATAGTCCTAAGATTAAGACTACATAGTCCTAAGACTAAGACTATATAGTCCTAAGACTGAGATTATAGTCCTAAGACTATTGTCCTAAGAATATAGTCCTAAGACTAAGACTATAATCCTAAGACTAAGACTACATAGTCCTAAGACTAAGTCTATAGTCCATAGTCTAAGACTGTAGTCCTAAGACTATAGCCTTAGAAAAATTACAATCTTTTATAAGACCACCAAATCATTGAAAAAATACAAACGAAATATTCTCATAATGCCTAAAGATTTAAAATAGGAGGTGTTTAATCCAGAAACCCCACACGGGAAAGCGATCGTTTGTCAAACATTTGGAACTTCGGGAATTAGCTATAGCCGGAGAGCTATCGGTTGTGACGTTTCACACGGGCGGTTGAGTAACAGTAGAGGGTCCCAAAGGAGCCTGAGACGAATGAAGGACGCGACGCGGTTTGTCTATGGTAACACTGTTAATGACCTTCTCGAGTAGACTTGCCCAAGCGCTTAATCCTCTTAATTGCCCCTAATGAGTTTTTGTTTTGTCTCCTGCACGTGCACTGAGGATAAATATGCAAATATCACACTTAGTAACAGAAAGCGTAACAGCCAGCTTGAAGAGTTATTCCGTTTATATTTTCTCATGAAATCATTGATCATTCTTCCTACGGCTTCTCGAATTGATTCTTCATCCAAGGATTCGTATACTCTATACACTAGGGTTAGATAAGGGATAATTCGACCAAAACTGTCAACATTCATCTCTTCGTAAATAACACTCAGCTCAGATTACTTAACCAAAAACCCGCTATATTCCCCCAAACCAGGTTTAAGATAAAAAATATAAAGTGTCTCTATCCATTTCTGTTTCGTTCCCCTACAAATTAGGCTAAAGTAAACGATAACTCTCTAAAATTGTTAACACTTATTGCCATCAAATGTGTATAAGACTGTTTGATCATTTAGGTTCTAACTAATATAATATTCAAGGTCTCCATATTATTCAAATAATATTCAGGTTTCACAAGAGCAGTTATCTCTGCCAATTCAGACACTTAGGCTGTTCAAAACTCTCTATAATCCTCCAGACAAGGTTTAAGATAAAAAAATATAAAGTGTGTCTACTAATTGCTCTTTAGTTCCTTGTAAAGAACGTCTGTACGTCTACATGTCCCACAACTGTCGACTGGCGCTTGAGTTAAGTGTGTAAATGAAAATGTAATTACTAATACTTATAAGAGTAGCTTAATCCGCACAACCAGGACCGGAAGTGACGTCACAGGGGTGTGCGCACAGGCTGACGTCATTACGGGTGTGCGCACACCTTTACGTAAATCCTTAAAAAACTAATAAAGATTTTTTTAAAAATTACCATGAACAAGCGCGGCGGAACATTTTAAAGATTTTGGAAAGATCATGAGGCAACTCTTAACTTTCTGATGGATTTGAGACAGAGTTCAGGTTTTTCTGATTACCAAGCCATTTTAAATTATCTTTCTTTTTGGATTAATGATCACAATGACAATGTGCATTAGACACTTTTATAAGTTTATTTACACTGAATTACTTACACCGATGTTTTATAAGTTTTTGTTATACCAAAGACTTTCGTTTGCCAATAATGAAATCCTATTGGTCAAATCATGGTCACGTGTGGTTCAACAAACTCAATGTTTCTTTCTGCCGAGGGAAACATTGAACTGTTTCCCTCTGACGTCAACAATGAAGAGGGAAACAGTGCAATGTTTCCCTCTGACGTCGCTTTAACCATGCGTTGTTCACGTGAATACACGATTATTGCATCAGATCAAGAACTTTGGACTCTTCGGGCATTTTGAAAACAAGAGCTTGTTTCGAGCTTGTTTGGTACGAAATAGTCCATTTTCTGAAAGAAAGAATTTCTATACATATCTTCAAAGGTCTGAAAAAGACTTGGAGAAATTTAAAGCTGTTCTTAGTGTTGAGTCTGGTGTATTTGTTTAGTTGAATGACTTGAATTGAAATTACGAAGAAAAAGTGAAAGTGTTTTGGTAAGTCTTTTCGCCGTTTGCAAGTTTCAAGGCAGTTTTCTATTTTGTATTTTAAAAGTCTTTGGTATATAACAAAACGCTTGTTGACTTTTTCCTCGAGAAACATCGAGTTTTACGGTCCCTCAGGCTTCAATGTCACCCTCGGGCTAAAGCCCTCGGGTGACATTGAAGCCTTCGGGTCCGTATAAAACTCGATGTTTCTCTTGGCGCCAGTCAACAAGTGTATAATGTACACTGAATTACTTAGACTGATGTTTTATAAGTCTATGTGAGAATTTTCTACCATAACTAAACACTTAAGTATACTGTTCAGGTTTTTACGTTGTTTGTTTATGTAAATGGTTACACGAGAAAGAAACGTCATGTGGTTATTTTCAATGGGTACCTGAACCAACAAAGTCGTCCCACGTTGAAGAGCCGTTCATTTTTGTGAGATGAGAAGATGAGCACATGCTCATAACTGCTCTGAGCACTTGCTCATTTGCTCATAACTGCTCATGCATGAGCACTTGCTCATTTGCTCATAACTGCTCTGAGCACTTGCTCATTTGCTCATAACTGCTCATGAGCACTTGCTCATTTGCTCATAACTGCTCATGAGCACTTGCTCATTTGCTCATATGGCCCGATCACGCCCGATGGCCCGATAGAAGGTACGGCTTAATTCTGGTGTACATTTTTTTTTCTTCAAAAGGGAGATAAAGGGGGCTTGACGAATACGAAAATGTATGCATTTTTAAGGCGAAACATTGAGACGCGTCTAGTAATTAGCACCATTTGGCTGAATTAAAGGGGTGTGCGCACATGATGTGACTGCTCATAACTGCTCTGAGCACTTGCTCATTTGCTCATAACTGCTTTGAGCACTTGCTCATTTGCTCAAAAGAAGGAAAAAGGGGGTTAGGCGAATGCGAAAATGTATACATTTTTAGAGCAAAATATTGTTGCTAGGATACTGCTTTGCTTGGATGCATGCATAAATTAACACACAGATTAACGTTTTAAACAATTTATTTCTTAAAGTATAACAATTTTACAAAAATAAACAGTTATTAAACATATTGTCCGGCTTTTACAGTCTTTTCCAGCTTCGAACGTTTGACTTTATACATTGTTCCGTCTTCCGCTAGTAGGAGTTTACGTTTTTGTCCCTTGTGTTCCACAGACTTGACATCCAAAACTTTGACTACACTTCGTTTCTTTTCTGCAGGTAATAGAGGAATTTTTTCGTAGTCGAGTACACCAGCCCAGTCGCCTTGCATTGTATAACTTTACACAGTGCAAACTTCCTTCTGGTAGAAGATAACTTTGTTTTGGATACGATGATTTTGCATTCTGTTGTTAATTGTTCTTTCTATTGCCACTAGGGTGTGGGTCGAACCAAGAGGTAACTCGGCCAAATTTCGCATATGTTTGTAAGGCACAATTTCTTCTCTCGTCAGTGTTAGTGTAGCCTTCGAAGACGTTGTCGATTCCACGTGCACATTTCTCAACTTTACTCTTTCTTATTTTATCTCCTTCGTTACTTGCTCCTGCAGTTGTTTAATAGCGTGTTTTGCCATGTCTTCGGCGAAGGTCATATATTGCAGTAGATCACAACGTGCCTTTGCGATGTACGTCTCCATCCTGTTATATTTAGGACTGCCAGTGGTTTCTCGAAGAGTGTGAGGTAATTTCGCTTAGGATCTCGTATCTTCTCTTTGTCAGCATCCGTCAGGTTATCGCGTAAGTACGTTTCGATATACTTGTTGGAATAGCAGAGTCCTAGCGTTCGGTTTCGGTCTGTTGCTACTAACATGATATACTTCACTCCAAACTGGGTTTGGGTCTCTCGCATGGCCATGACGTTGTAGGATCCTAAAGGCAGTTCTTTTAAGTGGATGATCTTGTTGTCGGAAAAAGCGCTGCTATAATTATCCAATAACCGTAACCTGTTCCTTTTTTCTGCGATCGCATCTTCGAAAGGTTGTCGACTCTCTCGTATATCCTTCGCTGCTTCTCCGGCTACCTCTTTCCACTGTTCGTTTCGTTCTTTCTCGGGGGTACTGCGTTGCTTTACTGGTAGTTTAACTTCCAAAATATCTGTTCTTAACAAATTCATATCCACTTTACAGTTCTTGTTTCCCTGCACGCGTGCAAGATAAGGCGTACAGTGTCCGTGGGCCACTAAACCAGCTTTCTCCAGCAGTTGTAAATTATCCTCTTTACTTCCTTCGTACCAGCTGTAGATACCACCGTTGGATACCAAGCGTGTTGTAAAAGGCCCCCGTCTTTTCGACTTTTAAAATAGCGAGCTCCGGAAATGTCTACAAATACATCTTTGGGTTTTACACGTCTAACTTTACTTCGATCACAAACTTCAATGACATCCACAGGCAGTTTAGAGCTAAGTGTAAGGTTGGCAAGGCACCAGTTTTCTTTTTCAGACCATTTCGCTACAAACTGTCCACTTATATCCTTCGTTGTCTCGTTGTACCTTTAGACGATCAAACCAATATCCCGAGTTCTGTCGATGACCACTAAGCTATGCAACATGGAGTCACAGTAAGCTTTCCAAGTGTCCGAGAACGGTGTAGAGTAAACTAGTGTAGGTGAAACATATTCTGTAATACGCAGAAGAGTATCCTCCATAAGGTTGTCACTTGGAACACGGTCCTTGCGATAAAAGGTCACTTCGGCCCGCGTCAAACCGCGATCTTTGGCTAAATCGCGAGCGTTTGCCAAACGTGTATCTTTCTGGCAAACCCAATCTTTTCAGTGCTGCCCAACAGTTTCTCGTACGCTCTTGCTTTCCAGCATTTGCACCATTTTGTTGTAAATTTTACTACGGGTTGTTAGACCGTCTACAGTTTCCATATACGTCAGACAGTTGTTGCCAACTTGGTCAGCGTTATCTAAAATAGTTCTATCACCATCTTTTGTACTGCCTTGGATACGAAAACCTTTCTTCGTTGTCGGATGCTGGATGACTTCGTCCTTGTCAAAGCTGCCAGCATAATCCATTGTGACGTCAATATCTTTTAAAAATATATTTCTTATCTTGTACTCGTCGGTTCTCAGTAGGAACTCGAGAACTTTGGAGTGTTCTTCGTCTGCACAGGCAATTTTAAACTCTTGTACGTAATACAAAATTTTCTCAGTCCCTTTGGATTTAAGTCTACCGTAGACTTTATCCAACCCATCTGTTGTTAGCTCTTCCGTTAGGGGTGATAAGGCGACGGCTTTGACTTTACATTTACGCAAGCCGTATTGGTAAACATATCTCGGATATGCTTGTTGACATGACCAACTTCCGTATACGTTTTCTTCGCTGCCACGAAATAATCGGGAACGTATACATAAAGCAGAAAGTTGTCCACGAAATTCTTGCTACATGACGTAAAACCAATACTGTCTTGCTTCCCATGCTTGTTAAAGTTGACAGCCCCAGTTCTGCTAAAGGAATTCTCCTTTGCAATCTTCTCCAAGACCACTGTACTCTTGTTGGATCGACCAAGAATAGCACGACGAGAAAAAAGACCCAAAGCTTGCATATTGCCAAGTAAAGTCAAATATTTTCCAAGAGATGTTCACAGCACCAACATGTGACAGAGAATGAGTAAAAAACTGCGAAGGGCGCTTTATATAACGCATTTTTGCAAGCTAGTCACTTTTTGTAGTGACGTCACAATAACAGAGCGTGACAAGCCCGGGCTTGCCCAGGTTAGGACGTCTGGTCAGCAATCGGGCCATCGGGCCGTATAATGCCTTAAAAGGCCAAACCGGGCAAAAAGAAGACAATCACCTATGTATCCTCTAGTCTCAGTGTAGATGATCTGGCTTTACTGGACAACCTCAGGGAAATAAGTAAGATGAAGACACACTGCTATAGGATGTTGGCTAAACGGTATAGAAACCTTCACCTTGGGGCTACAATGGTGTCAGTGATTCTGAATGCTAGTGGAGTGGTAGTTGGCTCAGTAACTCTCAACCCCATACCTATTGCTGTACTAAGTGGTTTATGGCTAATGCTGCAGACTCTACTTCAGAAGAGTAGTGTGGCAGATAAAAAGACAGGTTGTAAAGAGGCATGGAGACTATACCGTGAGATGACTGATAGAATAACCCATATAATCCAGGGGGTTGAGGACTACAACCATGATGCGTTGACCAGTGACATAACCCTCATTGACGGAATAGTAGTAGGATCAAATGCAGTACCTATTAATGGCATCAGTGAAAAGTACTATAGGAAGTATACCAAAGCCGGATAAGTTAAGTCCCTTCTTTTATGAGGGGCGTAACTCGAATGGTAAAAACGTCATCAGTTCATCGAATTTTATTTATTTATTAACTTTACAACCATACATAAATGCGAAAGAATTAAAACTATCAAATTAGAGAAAAAAAACTTTGAATAACTAAAGATATGGTAAAAATGGGAAAAGAGAAAAAATGGGCTTGTCTGGACTGCAGAAAAAATGGGCGTGTCCGTGGCTTAACTCGAAAAGGGCTTAACTCGAAGGGCTTAACTCGAAGGGCTTAACTCGAAGATTACCACCTCCTATAACTGAACTAAGTGAACTTTGAACTTTTAGTTGGTTTAACAGAATGTTTGTGGTACTTGAAGTACCGAACAAAGGGATCGCGGGCTCACTCCAAGATTAGAATCAGACCATCAGTCAAGGAACCCCGTGAAGTTAGCTGCCAATTCGCCAGCTGCCAATTCACTGCCAATTAAGATAGCTGCCAATTCGGCTCAGCGATGTTTTGCAATGGCGCTTCCAGGGGGGCGCAACCGAGAAGCAGTCTGGCTTCGAAGACTAATGTTTCGCAGGTCTTTTAACTCGCTCAATCTAACACAAAATAATCATTCACCGTCGATAATTTAGGACATTTACGTTAGTACAAACCACGTTTCTTCAAGTAAAATTATGTTTTAAGAATGCTAGGCTTTAATAGAGTAAATAAATATCATTCACTCCATATTAATAATTTATCAAGATTTAATATTAACAAACAAGCCGCGTTCTATCTAAATAATTTTCTCCTCGGTAGATAGCGAATCCAAATATACCGTTCGATTCCTTATACAATTCTGCGTCTAGTG
Organism: Corallium rubrum; assembly: GCA_964035015.1. Taxonomy (NCBI): domain Eukaryota; kingdom Metazoa; phylum Cnidaria; class Anthozoa; order Scleralcyonacea; family Coralliidae; genus Corallium; species Corallium rubrum. Next base: position 14,736,981 of record OZ036005.1, read on the forward strand.
ATATTAAATATGTGATTTCCATTATTTTTCTAAATTTTCTGAACATTTATTTATTAACGCGCGCTTGCTGACCCACATCAAATGACATATTGATTTGCCAACAAAATATTTTGAACACGGTAGACGGAGATTCTGTAAACAACATTAGATTCCTTGTTAAATTTCGCATAGGACAGTGTACGAAACGAATGTTCGACTGTAAACAAAGTAATTTATTTATATTTTTTAATATGATCGTCACTTAGCGCGCCCTTGGTGACTCAGATCAAATGACACATTGATTTGCAAACAAAATATTTTCTGCAACGGAGATTCTGCAAACGGCATTATATTCCTTGTAAAATTCTACATAGGACAGTCTACGAAACGAATGTTCAACAATAAACAAAGTAATTTATTTATATTTTTTAATACGATCGTCAGTTAGCGCGCCCTCGATGACTCAGATCAAATGACACATTAATTTGAAAACAAAATATTTTCCGCAAGGTAGATGGAGATTCTGTAAACGGCATTAGATTCCTTGTAAAATTCTTCATAGAACAGTCTACGAAACGAATTTTCAACTGTAAACAAAGTAATTTATTTATATTTTTTAATACGATCGTCAGTTAGCGCGCGCTTCATGACTCAGATCAAATGACACGTTAATTTGAAAACAAAATATTTTCTGCACGGTAGATGGAGATTCTGTAAACGGCATTAGATTTCTTGTAAAATTCTGCATAGGACAGACTACGAAACGAATGTTCAACTGCAAAAAAAGTAATTTATTTATATTTTTTAATACGATCGTCAGTTAGCGCGCGCTTCATGACTCAGATCAAATGACACATTAATTTGAAAACAAAATATTTTCTGCAAGGTAGATGGAGATTCTGTAAACGGAATTAGATTTCTTGTAAAATTCTGCATAGGACAGTCTACGAAACGAATGTTCAACTGTAAACAAAGTAATTTATTTATATTTTTTAATACGATCGTCAGTTAGCGCGCGCTTCATGACTCAGATCAAATGACATATTAATTTGAAAACAAAATATTTTCTGCACGGTAGACGGAGATTCTGTAAACGGCATTAGATTCCTTGTTAAATTCTGCATGGGAAAATCTACGAAATGAATGTTCAACTGCAAAAAAATTAATTTATTTATATTTTTTTAATATGATCGTCACTTAGCGCGCGCTTGATGACTCAGATCAAATGACACATTAATTTGCCAACATAATATTTTCCGCACGGTAGATGGAGATTCTGTAAACGGCATTAGATTTCTTGTAAAATTCTGCATAGGACAGTCTACGAAACGAATGTTCAACTGTAAACAAAGTAATTTATTTATATTTTTTAATACGATCGTCAGTTAGCGCGCGCTTCATGACTCAGATCACATGACAAATTAATTTGAAAACAAAATATTTTCTGCACGGTAGATGGAGATTCTGTAAACGGCATTAGATTTCTTGTAAAATTTCGCATAGGACAGTCTACGAAACGAATGTTCAACAACAAAAAAAGTAATTTATTTATATTTTTTTAATATGATCGTCACTTAGCGCGCGCTTGATGACTCAGATCAAATGACACATTAATTTGAAAACAAAATATTTTGCGCACGTTAGATGGAGATTCTGTAAACGGCATTACATTCCTTGTAACATTTTGCATAGGACAGTCTACGAAACGAATGTTCAACTGCAAAAAAAGTAATTTATTTATATTTTTTAATACGATCGTCAGTTAGCGCGCGCTTCATGACTCAGATCAAATGACACATTAATTTGAAAACAAAATATTTTCTGCACGGTAGATGGAGATTCTGTAAACGGCATTAGATTTCTTGTAAAATTCTGCATAGGACAGTCTATAAAAACGAATGTTCAACTGTAAACAAAGTAATTTATTTATATTTTTTAATACGATCGTCAGTTAGCGCGCGCTTCATGACTCAGATCAAATGACACATTAATTTGAAAACAAAATATTTTCTACACGGTAGACGGAGATTCTGTAAACGGCATTAGATTCCTTGTTAAATTCTGCATGGGACAATCTACGAAGCGAATGTTCAACTTTAAACAAAGTAATTTATTTATATTTTTTAATATGGTCGTCACTTGGCGCACGTATGATGACTCAGGTCAAATGACACATTGATTTGCCAAAAAAATATTTTCTGCACGGTATACGGAGTTTCTGTAGACGGAATTAGATTCCTTATTAAAGTCTGCATAGGACAGTCTACCAAACGAATGTTCAACTGTAAACAAAGTAATTTATTTATATTTTTTAATATCATCGTCACCCTGCGCGCGCTTGTTGACTCATATCAAATGACACATTGATTTGCCAGCAAAATATTTTCTGCAAGGTAGACGGAGATTCTGTAAACGGCATTAGATTCCTTGTAAATTCTGAATACCCATAAGTCGAATGACAAGTTCGTTTTCCAACAAAGTATTTTCTGATCTCTAGACAAACATTGTATCAACAGGATCTTACATTAAAATGTTTCTAATAATTTGTCATATATGTTATATATTTTATAGAAGGTTTCGGTCAACCGATTGACACACTGCAGAAATCACGTGTATTACACAAGGACGTGCTAGAACTATTGTGATTATAGTGAAGTGGCTGCGTAATTTTTGGCGCCGGTTCAATTTGCCAAGATATGTCCGAAATGTTGCAGACTCCCAAGGAATACTTTACCTTACTCTTTAGTACAGGTCGTTACTGAAATTTATATGTATTTGACACATTAGGATTTTCTGGTCATTGGTCAGAATTCGTAAGACATAATTTCACAATTCATATTTAATTTGATTAATCGAATCGTGCCTTCTGAACTTAAGACTCAGTGGCGGAAAATGCCGGAAAAGTTATTAATATAGCTTAGTTGCGAAAATCCTCTTATCATTATGCCTGGGGTTCAAAATACAAGAGCTTTAATGCTCCATCCTATATAACAGTTACAAGAAAAGGTATAACAGGCGCAATCGTGTGCTATGTATATTGCTAGCATGTAGAAAATGTATCATAGTACGTTATACGAACCAGGTCATAATAATTCATGAGGAAAACACAAAGAAAATCCATGTTTAATGAGTGTCTGTACATGTCATACAGACTCCTCTTGATTTACATAAAATTTAGCTTTGATTTTCTCGACTTAGACAACGTTTTTTTAGAAAAATTACTACGCCAAGTAACTTACCAAATCGGACGTTTACAGAATCTCCGTCTACTGTGCAGAAAATATTTTGTTTCCAAATTAATGTGTCATTTGATATGAGTCAACAAGCGCGCGCTAGGTGACGATGATATTAAAAAATAGAAATAAATTACTTTGCTTAGATTTGAACATTCGTTTCGTAGACTGTCCTATGCAGAATCTTACAAGGAATCCAATACCGTTTACAGAATCTCCATCTACCGTGCGCAAAATATTTTGTTTTCAAATTAATGTGTCATTTGATCTGAGTCTTCAAGCGCGCGCTAAGTGACGATCATATTAAAGAAATATAAATAAATTACTTTATTTGCAGTTGAACATTCGTTTCGTAGCCTGTCCTATGCAGAATTTTACAAGGAATCTAATGCCGTTTACAGAATCTCCATCTACCTGCGGAAAATATTTTGTTTTCAAATTAATGTGTCATTTGATCTGAGTCATCAAGCGCGCGCTAACTGACGATCGTATTAAGAAATATAAATAAATTACTTTGTTTATAGTTGAACATTCGTTTCGTAGACTGTCCTATGTAGAATTTTACAAGGAATATAATGCCGTTTACAGAATCTCCGTCTATCGTGCAGAAACTATTTTGTTTTCAAATTAATGTGTCATTTGATCTGAGTCATTAAGGGCGCGCTAAGTGACGATCATATTAAAAAAATATAAATAAATGACTTTATTTACAGTTGAACATTTGTTTCGTAGACTGTCCTATGCAGAATTTAACAAGGAATCTAATGCCGTTTATAGAATCTCCGTCTACCGTGCAGAAAATATTTTGTTTGCAAATCAATGTGTCATTTGATCTGAGTCATCATGCGCGCGCTAAGTGACAATCATATTAAAAAAATATAAATAAATTACTTTGTTTATAGTTGAACTTTCGTTTCGTAGACGTCATATGCAGAATTTTACAAGGAATCTAATGCCCTTTACAGAATCTCCGTCTACCGTGTAGAAAATTTTTTTTTTCCAAATCAATGTGTCATTTGATCTGAGTAATCATGCGCGCGCTAAGTGACGATCATATTAAAAAAATATAAATAAATTACTTTTTTTGCAGTTGAACATTGTTTTCGTAGACTGTCCTATGCAAAATTTAACAAGTAATCTAATGCCGTTTACAGAATCTCCGTCTTCCTTGCAGAAAATATTTTGTTGGCAAATCAAGGTGTCATTTGATATGAGTCAACAAGCGCTCGCTAAGTGACGATCGTATTAAAAAATATAAATAAATTACTTTGCTTACAGTTGTATATTCCTTTCGTAGACTGTCCTATGCAGAACTTTACAAGGAATCCAATGCCGTTTACAGAATCTCCATCCACCGTGCAGAAAATGTTTGGTTGGCAAATCAATGGGTCATTTGATCTGAGTCAGCAAGCGCGCGCTAAGTGACGATGATATTAAAAAATATAAATAAATTACTTTGTTTACAGTTGAACATTTGTTTCGTAGACTGTCCTATGCAGAATTTTACAAAGAATCTAATGCCGTTTACAGAATCTCCGTCTAGCGTGTTCAAAATATTTTGTTGGCAAATCAATATGTCATTTGATGTGGGTCAGCAAGCGCGCGTTACAAAATAAATGTTCAGAAAATTTAGAAAAATAATGGAAATCACATATTTAATATCACTAGACGCAGAATTGTATAAGGAATCGAACGGTATATTTGGATTCGCTATCTACCGAGGAGAAAATTATTTAGATAGAGCGCGGCTTGTTTGTTATTAAATCTTGATAGATTATTAATATGGAGTGAGTGATATTTATTTACTCTATTAAAGGCTAGCATTCTTAAAACATAATTTTACTTGAAGAAACGTGGTTTGTACTAACGTAAATGTCCTAAATTATCGACGGTGAATGATTATTTTTAAAGTTAGATTGAACGAGTTAAAAGACCTGCGAAACATTAGTCTTCGAAGCCAGACTGCTGCTCGGCTGCGCCCCCCTGGAGGCGCCATTGCGAAACATCGCTGAGCCGAATTGGCAGCTATCTTAATTGGCAGTGAATTGGCAAATGGCGAATTGGTAGCTAACTTCACGGGGTTCAGTCAGGGTCAGTCACGAAGAGAAACCTTTTACGAAAGAAAAGTCCTATAGCTGCCGTGACTGTATGAATAATATGATAACAAATGGCGAGGAGAAACCATTCAAATGTGATATCTGTGACAAGACATTCTCCCAGTTAGGTAACTTGGTACGTCATAAAAGAACACATAATGGAGAGAAACCATTCAAATGTGATGTCTGTGACAAGAGATTTTCTCAGTCAGGTAACTTGGTATATCATAAAAGAACGCATACTGGGGAGAAACCGTTCAAATGTGATATTTGTGACAAGAGATTTTCTCAGTCAGGTTACTTTGTATACCATAAAAGAACACATACCAAAGAGAAACCATTCAAATGTGATATCTGTGACATGGCATTCTCCCTGCCAAGTTACTTGGTACATCATAAAAGGACACATAATGGAGAGAAACCATTCAAATGTGATATCTGTGACAAGACATATTCTAGGTCTCATCACTTACTAGTTCATAAAAGAACACATACTGGAGAGAAACCACATAGGTGTGATGTCTGTGAAAAGACATTTTCCCGGTCAGGCATATTGATAGATCATAAAAGAACACATACTGGGGAGAAACCGTACAAATGTGATATTTGTGACAAGACATTTTCTTGGTCAGGCAACTTATCATATCATAAAAGAACACATACTGGGGGAAAAACCTTTTAAATCTAGTGTTTGTGAGAAGACATTTTCTCAATCATGTACATTGATAGATCATAAAAGAACACATACTGGGGAGAAACCGTTCAAATGTGATATTTGTGACAAGACATTTTCTCAGTCAAGTACCTTATAGTATCATAAAAGAACACATACTGGGGAAAAACCTTTTAAATTTGGTGTTTGTGCCAAGACATTTTCTCAGTCAACTAACTTACTGCGACACCAAAGAACTCATACAGAAGAAAAAACATTCAAATGTGGTTTTTGTAATCAGGCAGTTAGTAGTGAAATATTTGATTGACATCTGTTGATGCATGAACTGGAAGCCACAGAACCAACTGGAATGGAATACATTTGTTTCCAATGTGATGCCAGATTTGACTTAGCCACTGATTTAGTAAGTCATGTTAACAAAGGTCATTGGAGATCTGCTGTGCTGTATACAGTACCTGTACTGGTTAGTTTGATAACAATTATATAAAATAATAGGTTTTTTCCCATTCAAAACTTCACATGTGTAAATTAGTACTATATCTTGATATGCATGGCTGCTTGGAATGGTGGTATGGATATTTAGATTTTGTTTTACTCAAAATATTCAACTCATGATACACCACAGGCAGCCCATTCAAGCGACTTGTCTGACTGATTTTACTAAAATGTATTACATATGTCATCACAAGCACTTAAACTATTAAAAATGCATTTAAATATAAAATACCTGGTGTTGTGTTGTTCCTTTTTGTATTTCAGTCTTACAATAACCTGCGCCGCAGATGACTAAACAACCTGCAGTATAACCCCAGTACTATACTGGGGTTTAGTCATTTATGGTGCAGGCTAGTCTTAAATAACTGTATATTCAAGCAGTATTGAGCATACTGCAAAGCAAGCAATACTGCTAAGATATACAGGTATGAGACTGAAATACAAAGAGGAACAACACAACACCCGGTATTTCATATTTAAATGCATTTTTAATAGTTTAAGTGCTTGTGATGACATATTTAATACATTTTAATAACATCAGTCAGACAAGTCACCTGAATAGGCCACCTGTGGATGACACTGACATTTTATATTGACAATTACAGTATTATATTGATGTAATTGTATTACGTATCGGTCAGTGTTTTGCCTCACTCAAAGGAGAGTGGGCATTATAACCCAGGGGCATTTGACACTTTAAAATATCTTCTATCCCTATCTTGAGTTAGAGCACATGGTTTTGTTTAAATAATATGTGTTTTCTTGCATGAAGAAATTATGTGTTCTATCTGGATAGTTGGACATACTTCTATTTATTGCCAATATTGAATCAAGCTCTTTGACTCTTTTGAATAAAATTTTCGCTACTGCAAAGGATAAAAACAAAAGTATGATTAAAGTGTAAACAAAAGTTCACAATCACATGTGTATTGTTTGCATCAGAAAAAACTGAATAAATACTGTATGTACTACAGTAAAAACCCGCATAAAAGAACCACTATTTTTTGACATCAGGCTGAAATGGTACTTATATAATGGGTACTTAGTGAGAAATCAGGCTGAGTTGGTTCTTAACTGGTTTGGTGTCTTAAATGATTTGTTTCCTTAGTTATTCACATAAATTGAATGTTAACATCCCAATTGTATTTCATATTGCCAAACAATTTAATTTACTGTCATAACAAATATACTGCATATATTTGTGAAATCATTAATAATTCATGAGTTTTGCAGCCAATCCAATTTCAGAAATTACGTCACATGTATATCCCTGTAAACCCCATACAAACTAAAACCAATGATGCTAATTAATTACAACCACCAGTGGATGTATACTCTTCTGATACAACCACTAGTGCTTGTAACTAATTAGCATCTCAATATCCCAAAGGGATTTTTACTATTTATTCTTTTCACAAGTTGTTTGGCTCGCCTTTGACTCGTGATTGTATATTCAATACAACATGGCCGCTCGTGTTGTAAACATTACATACAGTATATATATATATATATATATATATATATATATATATATATATATATACATGTACAGTATATATATATATACATGTATACATATACAATGAAAGGTTGAAAATGTACATGTTTAATCATATTGAAAACAAAGTTTTGTAAGCCTTTTCAGGTTTTTTAAGAACCAGTCTCATTTGTCAGCCTGAAGTGGTTCTTGTATTTTGGGTGCTTAGTTGCCTAAATTTCAGGCTGTTGGTTCTTAATCCACTGGTTCTTTTATGCGGGTTTTTACTGTATACCATCATGAACTCAACTTGCAATGCAGTGTACACGTGTTATATTGTATATATGCTATAATATAGGTGGTTTGAAAGGTAGGAGACTGGTAATGAGGAATGTCAAATTGACTAACCCTGTAGAACTCCTTTGATGTCAAATACAATAAAATCAATGACCCAGGAGTATAAAGAACCCAGGTCAATTCCCTGTGCCCCCCCCCCCCCCCCCAATGTTTCAGCAAAACATTGATTGGTACATTATGTTGATATTACATGTAGCTTGTGGTCTTTAATATGTGATAAAACCATGCCTTGGAAATGTAATATAATTTTTTTTCTACCAAAACTTTGAGTAGCTCTAAACGTTATTGTACACCTAACTTTAGTTTGATTCTTTATCAAAATATTCATAATTATTTACCTTCAGATATTGAAACTTGCAGCTTTTCCACTTTTGAAGAGACACTAGGGTCCATCTTAATCATGATTTATAAAGACAAATATATATATATATATATATATATATATATATATATATATATATATATATATATATATATATATATATATATATATATATATATATATATATATATATATATATATATATATATATATATATATATATATATATATATATATATATATATATATATATATATATATATATATATATATATAAAGTTCAAAGACTCAACAGTTGTGATTAGACATTTTATTACTAGTTAGTTTTGTGCCACACGCGTATGGTGTGGTACTCTTCAGATAAAATGGTCTAATGACTAAGATGTAATTACACAGAGAATTATATAAGAATCTAGATAAGGAAGCTTGTTAAAGTTCTTAACGTTCATTTGTTAGTTTAAATTTTCAAAATTTTCAAAATGTAACCGTTTTTATGCATGTAATGTTATACTATAAACATGAATAATCCACTTGAACTAATAGATAAGTGGTTAAAGAGCAGGTCCCGGAAGGCTTATAATAAGTTCACAATATATATTTAATACGGCTCCTTATACTTAATACTTATTATAAGCCTTCCGGGACCTGCTCTTTTTTAATTTTTTTTTTAATTTTTTTTTTTTTTTTTTTTATTTTTTTTTGACAACCACTTATCTATTAGTTCAAGTGGATTATTCATGTTTATAGTATAACATTACATGCATAAAAACGGTTACATTTTGAAAATTTTGAAAATTCAAACTAACAAATGAACGTTAAGAACTTTAACAAGCTTCCTTATCTAGATTCTTATATAACTCTCTGTGTAATTACATCTTAGTCATTAGACCATTTTATCTGAAGAGTACCACACCATACGCGTGTGGCACGAAACTAACTAGTAATAAAATGTCTAATCACAACTGTTGAGTCTTTGAACTTTTTCTATAACATGCTCTGGATTTCCATTGAGCACTCTGCCAACGGTTTTTACTACATCGTCTATAGTATATATATATATATATATATATATATATATATATATATATATATATATATATATGTGTGTGTGTGTGTGTGTGTGTGTTATTTACCAACTGGGAGGTCCGTATAGAAAAATATTTGCCCAAGGTCTTAAAAAAGGCCCGAGGCCGCAGGCCGAGGGGCATTTTTGAGACCGAGGGCAAATATTTTTCTATACGGACCAACCAAAACGGTAAATAACGTATTTATTTTTTTGTTACATAATTAGATAAATTAACTTATCATTCATTTCGTTTCTATCCGGCATTCTGATTGGTTAATTTACCTGCAAATAACTGAGTGCAAATCATTTTCTGCTGCAAATAATTTTATGAGCATGCGCACTAGCGGTAACACTGCTGACGGCAAATAATTTTCGTAAACATGGCGGCTAGTTCTTCAGCTATCCGAGGAAATAATCGAGAGTATTTGGAAGCATTTTTAACGACGATGTACTTCAGAAAAGAAATAGTGAAAAGGAAGTTTTAGTGAGATAAAAAGCAAGACTCGTGCCAACATAAAGTAAGTTTTACGAAGATTTTAGTATGCCGAAGACAGAGAGAAGAGTGGCGATCTCTTACTTCAGGCATTTCAAATTTTTAACTATTTTATGAATGATAAATCAATTATTGAACCATCTATCGCAAAATATCATGATTTGTCAGTGTCTCGCTACTAGTTATTTGCCTCTGCCTTCGGCATCGGCAAATAACTAGTAGTTCGCCACTGACAAATCATGATATTTTGCTCCGACTCGTCCAATAATTGATAAACTAGAAGTTTTTATCAAAAGTGAAGTGCTGCGAGTTGCTACCATTTACTATTTAGTAGTAAAATACTTGTTATCGTCCGAAGCATTTTCAATTAAAGAGCTTACAGTTGATTTCACATTACTTTACCGCCGTGTGTTGCGAAGTTCGTTGGGAAGTTCCGAAGTTCGTTCGGAAGTTCGGAATTACGTTGCCAAGGTTGAAAAATTATCCAATCAGAATGAGTTTTGATCCAAAGCTCGCAATTTGATTGGATGATTTTCAACCTTGGCAACGTAATTCTGAACTTCCGAACGAACTTCGGAACTTCCCAACGAACTTCGCAAGTCGCAACACACGGCGGTAAAGTAATGTGAAATCAACTGTAAGCATGCGACGTTTTATGGGGTTATGAAATAACCAAGGTTAAAACAAAGGAGAGCGTGGCGGTTCGGGTACTGTCAACTGGCAAGGAAGAAAGCGAATCATGTTGCGGGCGGTGTGAATCTGGTCTCTAGCAATGTATGACGTGTTAAGCGCAGCGGAGTCTGTAGCCCCCCGAGGCATCATGACAATGTGTTGACAGCAAACGGAATGATCGGAGTTCGCATTTCGATAATCCTTTATTACTCAGTCGCTCACCGCATGGACGTCACGCGTATAAAATCGAGCCATTAAAGAGTGATGGCGTCAACACTCTTGCTTGAAGTGAAGAACGGCAATCTATGCAGTTTTAGGTTGTTGATTTGCAGCAATAACGGCCGTTTCCATCTTTAATGGCTCCATTTTGTACGCGTGACGTGAGTGTTGACAATAACGTCGCATGCTTAAAATGTTAAGTGAAATTATCTGGCACAATGGTGTGGAATTTCATATAAAAATTAATGAACAAAGACTCATATAAATGACTGTCTGCCCCTCGAAATGTCGCTAAGCCTTTTGTGGCCTTGATATATACTTCCAGCAACAAATAGAGTTGTGTTTGATATAATAGTATAGTAGAAAAATACACTTCTCTTTAATAAATCAATATATTCCAGCGCCAAACAATGCCAGCTTGCCAAGAAAAGTCCTAGACAACGTGGTGTAGCCTAGTGCACAATTTAATAATGCCTGCCGCTGATCGGTAGACATTGCGTATACCGAAGATCATCGCCCACGAAATCCTAAATCGAGTTCGTGGACGCATATAAACTCGGCCCAGACCTCGTCAAGATTAGTGAGCTTGAATTAAGTTGAATTAAATTGCGTAATCGAGATGACGTTCACGTGATATTCAAAAGTCCAAAGTTTATCTTTCGACAGTAAACAACGGCCGACATGCAGTCTGACAGGGAAGCTTGGAACCTTTTTTGTGATAAAAAACATTCAAAACTTGAAGATCTAGTTACGAAGGGAAGTCAAAATGCAGTCCAAGTGTTTTTAAAGTTTAGTTGATAACGATTCTTCGTCGTTCTTCTTCGACGCTTGCTCGTTTTTGGCTGTTCGCTTGGAAAGTCGCTTTCAATATTTGGCTGACTGCATGAAAATGTGTTCTTCGAGTTTGAAGCCGAAAATGTTTGTAGTAGGCCATTTGTAATTTCAAGTTTCCAGGACATGACACGATGAGGTTGGCATGTGGAAAATATTTAACTAAAAGGTAAAGACTTGTAGCGGGTTTGTTGAGTATAGCGGTTGGATAAACAGAAGAGAGACAGTTTAGTGTCAAAAGGTTTCAGCTTTTCTATCTTCTCGTGATATGTTTATGTTTTTTTATATACATACTTCTATATTGTCAGTTCATTTGGTGATTCAAAATACTGTGTTGACAAGTTGATGTATGTTTTTCCTGCCGTTTTAAACTGTTTTGTTTATAAATATCGCTTGTAAATTTTGCTTTGTCACTGTTTTCCGCCAGCGTTTCTTTTAAAATTCGCTGTTTACACATGAAGTTGTTAAAACCATTTGGATAAAAAAACTCATTTGCATCCCCGTAGCTCTCTGTTGAATATATTTTTTTCTGTGGCAAGCGAAATAGTTATGAAAATCGATCAATTTTAAATGACAGAATGTAAAAAAATAACTTTTTGGACCGCGGTCCAAGATATCGTAAAAAACTGCCCGCTCACGCAGCCAATCAAATTGCAGGAAAGCCTGCGATTCCGCCCGCTCACGACTAATAAAAAAATAGATATTTATATCACGATTGAGTCAGGTTTCTTTGATGTACCGCGGTGTATATACAGGTTATATCGCGTGCATAAATAATTGGATAAAACTTGTCGACAAAACTCGAAAAATCTTGATCGAAACTCTTCGGTATTGACGAAACCTTGTTCGAAAATCTCCTCTGTATTTTTATCGAATTAAACGTGTAATTTATTTTGAAGAACGAAGCAATTTTATTTGGGAAATTTGACACCATTTGCGTTGAAGGCTGATAAACTGGAGAAATGTTTGCTTACGCCAAGTTTCTCCCGAAATCTGGTGATTTGACCGCTTATTAACGACCAAAATTTTGAGATAATACTTTTTCACCCCACATTATGGACTGCGTTCGTTGTTGTCGCATTATCCCACTATACAGCAATGCGTTTTGACTCTGCTAAAATCGACAAACAGCCGCGTCCCATGTCTACGTTGCAGCCACCCCTCAGTTGAGGTAACTTTAGTATTATAACGTTTCTACACGTTGGTTTTGAGCGATAATAGTCGAAAATCAAAGAACGAACATACCAGCTCACAGGAGAGTGATCCAAACCACGATTAAAGACGAATTCGACAAAACCCGAGGCGACATACTTCTTGCTTCGCGAATTTCGCCATGATTTTAACAAGGATAAATAGGTATGGCCGCGCTGACATCTTTGTTTGAGATGACTGCTGTGTAGTGTGCCAAGAAATGTCGTGCAAATATTCAAAAACATTGATAAAATCGCAAGAAAGGATTCGTTCAAGAGACAACTCGCCATGAAAGTGAAATCTCGGTTTCGCAAAGCCTGCTGGGGCAATATCGCGACCCCCCAAAACAATTAGCATTTATAAGCCTGGAGCGAGGGAATTCGATGAAATATTACCCCGAGGTATGATATATCCCGAGGGCGAATCCCTCGGGATATATCATCCCTCGGGGTAATATTTCATCGAATTCCCCGGGCGAAAGATATATAAATTATATATTATATCGAAACATATTAATCTTTCCAAAAAAAGCTTTATAATGTTAATAAAGTTCGCTTAGCTTAACGTTTGTCCGCTTTTCATTGTCTGTTTCCATTCTGTTGTCGTTTCAAGGCTTCTGGATACATTGTTTGTTGCTTCCTTTGTATTCCCTGAATCCTTATTTTCTTGTAATCTAACAATCTTCTTGTCAACATCACAATGTTCAGGCGAAACGTTTTCTTGTCTCGCCAAACTCCACCATTGTTGACAGCTCCGTGAATCGTGCGTGACATTCACGTGTGGTACACGAACTCGAATTTCCGGCCACAGCGGGGTAGTCGACACGAATACCCCGCCACAGCTCACAGCGGGGTGTTCGAGGTTATACCCCCATGTGGCGGGTAATTCTACGATTAATTAACTGGTCACGTGGTACAAATCAAGCTCCCTGACTGGACAATTTACAGTTGAGATATATATTACCAATAATAACACGACCGAAACCTAGACTCGTCTACCTTCGGTAGCCCGAGTAATAAAGCAAATTGTTATATACCAAAGCCTTTCGTTTGCCAAAGATGAAATCCTATTGGTCAAATCATGGTCACGTGTTGTTCAACAAACTCAATGTTTCTTTCTGCCGAGGGAAACATTGCACTGTTTCCCTCTGACGTCAACAACGAAGAAGGAAACAGTGCAATGTTTACCTCTGACGTCAGCTTTAATCATGCGTTGTTCACGTGAATACACAATGATTATTGCATCAGATCAAGAACTTTGGACTTTTCGGAACATTTTGAAAACAAGAGCTGTTTCGAGCTTGTTTGCTATGAAAATAGTCCATTTTCCAAAGGAAGAATATCTATACACATCTTCAAGGAAGGTCTCAAGAAAACCTGGATAAATTTAAAGCTGTTCTTTGTACTTGTCGAGTCTGGTGTATTTGTTTAGTTGAATTGAAATTACGAAGACAAAGTCAAAGTGTTTTGGTAAGTCTTTTTGCCTTTTGCAAGTTTCGAGTCAACTTTGGTATTTTGTATTTTAAAAGTCTTTGGTATATAACAAAACGCTTGTTGACTTTTGCCTCGAGAAACATCGAGTTTTACGGTCCCTCAGGCTTTAATGTCACCCTCGGGCTAAAGCCCTCGGGTGACATTGAAGCCTTCGGGTCCGTAAAACTCGATGTTTCCCTCGGCGCCAGTCAACAAGTGTATAATATATTTAATAATGTCATAATTACTCGGGCTACTGTGGTAGCCGAGTCACAGAATAAAGAACTGAGCAGAAGGGCCCCCCGCGCTGGTTACCGTAAACTACTTCCGGAAAATCTTGCAGCCAGTAAACTTCAGCCAGGTCAACAAGGAGTGCAATGGCGAAATACGGAGTTGGCTCACTAAAATCGTTATATCTCGCAAACTAGTCGCTCGATTTTTACGCTACAACCAGTAGTAATAGAGGAGAGAGGTAGATGACAATATTTTTGCCGTTTAGAAAGTACGAAAAACATTTGAAAGTGAAAATCTACGGAATTAAAACGAGCTCCAACCGCCACTGTGTGAAGCTATTTAACGCATTACCGTCTTCTTTAAACTTGGATTTGCAAGCAAAAATAAGAGCAGACAATCTTTGAAAACACTTTAAACGTTAAGTATAAAGATTAAACTATACATATTTCCTGTTATTTCTTGAATGGAATGAGTAATTTTGAAGAACGAAGCAATTCTATGAAGTGACGTTTTGTCGTTTTACAGTATTACAGAGGATTTCACATAACTTTTGCCGATTGTGTTCCGAAGTTCGTTCGTTATTTCCGAAGTTGGCGACGAACTTCGCAAGTTCATTACGTAATAGCCAATCAAGTTGCGAACTTCGAAACGAACTAATTGCGAACTTTCGAAGTTCGGAAGTTCGTTGTTCACGGCCTCATTTCAAAGTTCGCTGTTGAACGTATAGAGTAAATATTCGAATAACAACAGATCTTAATTAATACTTTCTAGAGTCTGAGCTGCCAGTCTAACGTTCAAATTTCAGTCAACTTATTCCCCATCTTCAATCCCGTCTGCTCTTGGAGTATATGCAGGTTTTGAAAATGTTCCCATCTCACCTTTTCATCATTCATGTCAATGAAGGAGCCAATGTGTGCCTGTGCATTTCTGGCAAGCTTCAACATATGGCATGGGTCGCAGATTATATAAAAAAAATATCTTCTCCTGTGGTTGGGTGTTCAATTTTGGTAACCATCGAGTTGTACGTTGCACCAAATTTACAGCCCAGCTGCTGAAAAGTGCTCAAGTTGACCGAAGTCCCATCTGCGTTACAAACCATACCTTTAACTCAGCATCAACTGCCATTTCTAGTGCCATCTTGACAAGTTGTGCCTGAGCTGTCGATGGTACCTTATCAGTTAGGAAGTAGCCAATCAGAATAGGGCATTTCCAATGACCTCGAGCACCAACCAAGAGGAAAACAAGTGCCTCTGAAGCCAATGTGTCAGGATCTTCGGGAATTACTCCTCCCTGACCATAATCCACAAAACCAGCATACCGATCATTCTTTTGGTCCCACATTGTCTGCTTTCTAATGGACATAGCATCAATGACCATGCAGCAATCTTTTTTGATGGATGCATTACGAACTTGACTTGCTAGGGCTGTAAATGCTTCTTTAAAGAAACCTGGTTCGCAGTTCACAGTTTACAGAGGATGACCATTTTCGAAGTAGGGATGGATTAGGTAATGGGATGATAGATCTTACATACCGGTACGCCTTGGGTGAATAGAAATACAGTGTCAGTGCAAATTCTTTTACTTCGTCAGAATATCTTTTTGCAGTTGGTGCACAAGTTAAATTTTCTTTTGGATCTTGGAAAATAGATAATTTTAGATTGTCAAATGCAGCATGAAGTATACCTGCCTGCTGTACTAATTATCAGTTTTTCTTGTAAATGGGCAATTATGCTTTCCATGTAATAGACGGCCGGCCAGCCTCAATAAAGTGCCTGGAAAACACCTTTGATGGCACTTCGTGTTACAAGCAGGCAACCACCACAGAAATGTAGCTTAGACTTCGACAAAGACGACTAGGCCGGTTGCCATCCGAGTTTCGGGGTTTTTATGTGAAAATTTTGAGGTTTCTGCAGCTATTTCACGCGCCACGAGCTGGATTGAAAATTCCAAGTTCGGTTTCCCTAGCAACACCTTCGTTTGGGTACTTTCTTGTGATTGGCCAGGTTCTAATTACATAGCCAATGAGAACACGCGAATCAAAACAAGCCCCCCGGCACATAGATACAGGCGCATTTCTTGCAAATTATATTCGATCTGAATATTCAACTCTCAAGTTTTTATACTGAGCGAAATCAGGCTATTATTTTATTGCAAGAGGGCAAAAGGACAACAAGTGAAAGTTTGTATAAGATATTATTACAATATCGTAATTTTATTGTTGAAGTGGGTGTTGACAGGTTGACATCTTGTCTGGGTCAGGGTGTTGAGAGGTGTAGATTGACTTTGTCAAATTTAAAAAGTTTAATACTGTTTTATACTCGTATACAACAAAGCGACTAAATAAATAAATGATTAAACAATGGCTTCAACATCGGGTTCGAAACGTAAACTGCTGAATATAATCCCCGTTACGGTTATAAAAAAGAAGAAGGAAGAATTGGAGTATTCTCTAGATGCTTGTTTGTTGTGCCAAAAACCAGTGACCTGCGTTGTTCCTCTGCAGATGGAAGTAGAGTTATACAATCTGCAATAGAAAGAAGGGAATTAAACGACGTTACATCAAGTAGCATAATTGATAGGGTACATCACATCATTGGCAATAACCAAAATTGTTCGGATGTAAAATGGCATCATGCATGTTATAGTAACTTTACGCACCAGGGAAAGCTAACTAGGCTACGAAAAAAACCGGTAGTTTTAGACGAAACAGACTTGAATTGTACAACAGGTCTAGGTACTAAGCAACCTTCTAACGTAGTAACAGGGAAAAAGCTATTGACTGGAAGGTGTGTATGTTTTGCCAAGAAGGTGCAGATAGCAAGAACATCAGAAATGTTGCAACAATAGAGCTCTCCCAAAAAATAATAGATCTGTCAGAATTAGATTCTACCATGCATGTCAGACTGACAAACATTAGTGACCTAGTAGCAGCAGAGGGTAAGTATCATTTGAAGTGCTGGGTACAGTTTCAAACAAAGGTAAGTAAGGTTAAAACAACAGATGGACAAGGGAATAGCAGGGGCGGATTTAGGATTTTGGAAATGTCAGTCAGATGTGGTCCACATATGTAGGGGGGGTCCAGGGGCATGCCCCCCCGGAAAATTTTTGAAATTTGGGTCTCTAAAATGGCATTTCCCGTGATCTGACAGCATATTTGAGCCAACTTTGTTAAGTTTTAAAGCATATTTTTAATAGCACATTTTATCATTTTTACAAAAGATTTTCATTTAAACTGAGAAAATTACAGCATTATATATTTACAAAGCTAATTAAAATATTAGTTAGCTGAAGGAGACAGGTGCGAACACCCATGCTTTAAAAAAATTAACTATTCAATGCATCAAAGACCTTGTCATAGCCTGTTATTTAGTGTGTAATTTTCTCCATAAATTAGGGGAGAAAATCGGATAAACAGTAGATATATATATATATTTATATAATTATTGGTCTGATAACCTCATTGTATTGTAGTATAAAAAATTGGCTGTTTCGCCAGGGAAAAAGCTGGAAATTTTTTGTTTGACATTTTTAGAATTTTTAACCAGTCTAGAATGAGGTTTTCTTTAAGGACTTTGCTTGAGGTTGGATGTTCAGACTGTTTTCTTTTTTGACCAGTTGGACAAAAAAGTAAAGGAACAAAATGGTTAGGTTTTAATTTATCACCAGACTTTACCAAACCATCAACACAGAATAGAATATGAATGTCATCTACTACTGGTACTGCTTTCAGAGGAGAACGGGGTTTAACTTTACGATTAAACAATAACTTACACCTATGGTCTCCATAATCTGGGTAGTGGGAAACTATATTTCTGTTAAGAACAGAAGAAAGACCAAGAATACAAAGAAGAGATGACCATTTATTATTACCACAATTAACAATAGCCTCCTTCTTCACTAGCTCATCCCCGACAACCCTGAATCTAAGCATTCAAAGGAAACTGATAAAGGTAAAAGATTATTTAAACTTCTACCAAAATCTTCCTGATGCTCAGCAACAGCAGCGAAGAAACATGGATGGTTTGAATAAAAATTAGCATGGAGGAAAAGCTCAATGCATGTCAACACTCTCAAATCATCAACAAGGGTATTGTTACCTACCAATACCAAAGAAACTGAGCTGTAAAGACAATTGCCAGTAGCTTCAGATCTAAACAAATATTTAAAACCAATATTAAACGCCTGAGTAATTGATTTGTGATATGTTCGATCTGTTAATAAATTATATGTTATCTTATTTCACGACCACGCGGTTAAAATATATCTTCATCAGAGCAAGATTATAAACAAATAAGTTGAAAAGTAAACAGTATTCATTTCAAAATCATGAAAAGAAAGGTCCGATAAAATTTAAAGTCGGACTAAACCTTGCCTTAAGAATCAATTCATTGATCCTTCATTCCAAATTCACATACAAGAGCTGCTGGTTGGCAAGCGTGAAATATGCTAATGCCGCCATGCTGAATAATATGTCTGAACTCTGAACTCAGACTTCACTAGGACGCAAAATGATATTATAGTACGATATTGAAACTGGACAAAAACACATGTATTTCGACACTAGACTGTTTGTCGATTTGAAACGAAACAAGACGACCTTAACTTACCTTACAGCAGTGCATGACCAGTTTCCTTTCTTCGTTGGTTTGGCATGCTTGGGAATAAATGACTCCGCGCCAAAATTCCTGCTCAAGAAGCTCGAAATGCTTCCAATCGCGTTTAAATTTTCCTCGCTTGAAAGAAATCGGCGATCGTGTAAACTTGATGACAAATCATCGTAGATTGTTCGAAGTATGTCTTCATCGGTGCTGTTAAAAGCAGCTAAAACCCGTTCGAAAACGCTTACCACAGAACTCATGACTGAAACACAGAAGCTTCGATGTACTCAGCTGACTCAGCAATGGTGCAGATCCAGCAAAACGCTTGATATCAACGCGAGAGCCAATCAGGTTTGAGGCAAATCCAGCAAAAAAGTGGTTGCCATGGTGCAGATCCAGCAAAACTTTCAAAGCGAACGCTGACCACCGGTCATCTCTGCTCGGTGTTTGCTTGACTCGCAAACTAAGATAAAAGCGAATTTGAAACCCAATCTCTCCGAAGAACTCTTTAGATTAAAATATTGTCTGATTGCGCAATTATTCTTGTGATTTTTTACGTCAGTCGCGTGACTGGTCTGATGTATGCTAAATCCGCCCCTGAATAGAGATGACTGTTTAGCTCGACTATGTGCAGACATAATTACAGGGTTAGGGTTAGGCCATGTGTATGATATGGGAAGGGTCTGGCTTTACTACATCAAAGTGTGTCAAAAAGAAAATGTTGAACTTCCACAAAGGTATACTACACGGCGAAGTTCTTTTTACAACGATGTTAAACAACTACTAGGTGAAAAGGCTGGTTTTGTTCAACCGATTGATCCAAAATCACACCTCATATACCCCAGTGATAAGTCTAATTTTGTTATTGCTGAACATTTGACTACTGAACAGGTTACAGTAGATGATGAGTTGGTTGCTGATAACAACTCTGATGAAGTTGTTCCTCTGCAAAATAACATGTTACTAGATTTGATCCATACTGCCCTACACATCCGAAATGATTTGGAAAAAATGCCAGGTCATAATGCTGGATGGACTGGCATTGACCAAGAGCATGTCACCAGAGTTACACCAGATAGCTTGTACCTTTGCATTCAAGTTTTGCTGGGGGGTACAGATGCACTAGAGCAATCATCAGGTAGGATGCACAAACAAACCTGCAACATTGCCCAGGACATTGTGTATTCAGTTTAAAAAAGAGGTAAGTTAACCCCAAAACATATGAATGAAGATTGTTTGCAGAGAATTTGTGATTCATTCTTCAATTGTGTCTGGCAACCGAAGACAATTTGGTGTGACTATTTCAGCAGCAATTAAGATGCTATTTGAAATAGAGACAAGAGAGTGAGATTTCAGCCATGGGATATTCTTCTCAAGTCTTTGGAAACCCAAACCAAACTCTTGACAGCAGTATACAACACTTGGCTATACAGACAGACAAGAATCTCTAATTTCATGAATAACTAACTCTGACTTTCAACCAAAACACTGGGGAAAATTGGCCAAATGTCTGGAAGAGAACATCTCGGTTGTTGTTCAAATGGTCGCTGTGGAAAGTCCTGCTGCCAAATACATCTGGGCAACGGACCACAAAATTATTTGGAAAGAAGCTTCTCTCATCTATATTGAAGATAACTACTTCTCTGCTTGGATTAGGAAATCAACAAGAATTCACAAGCATCAAACTATTTCTCAAGAAGGCCAACCTCTCAACGATACTACAACAGCACTTTTCAAAAATAATTATAAGCTTACGGAAACAAATATTGTTAAACGAAATCAGAATAAAATGTAAAACTTAAAGACAACAGTACACACATTTACCAGATCCAAGATTAATATTTATGTTTAAGTGACAAATCATAACGAACAACAACTCAGTTTGGTTCGCTAGCTCTGACTCTGATGATGTTCAAGTTCAGAGCAACACGGGACGACTGCTTTGCTTTAAAAGGAAATATATTATGGTTGTATCTGCAAATTACCAAAACCAACTGTGGCCCTTAATATAAAGGACTTTACCGTAGCTACCAGATCCAAAAAAATTATAAAACTTTACAAATTTACCTTCTTGTCGCCTTTCTTCGAGGTGTTGTGTTCAAATTTAGGTGTATCCACGCCATGTTTCTTGTTTGTTCGTCATTGTGGCTGATGCGAATTATGACATGCGAAACTTTACGCGCGCTGATTGGATGACAGAAAACATTGCCAATCATCGTAAAACATTAGGACTCATTTCATTACTTCACCAAAATCCCATGTGTCGTCAAAGCGGAACATCAAAGGCGTAGTGTGCTTTCAAAAATCTCCAAATTTTTATATTGAAATCCCGAATTACGGATGGCAACCCCCCAAACCTTCAAAGTAAACACTATTCGATGCGATCTAGCATGGTTGCCTGCTTGTAACAAAGAATGCCATCAACAGTAATATTTTGGATCCTTGGCCGGCCGTCTATAAGTTTGTAATTTTTTTCCTTAATTTTTCTTCCAATTCTGATCTTTCTGGTGCTTCTTCTGGTTCTGGTGCTGGTGCTTCTTCTGGTGCCGGTGCTTTTCTTGCATAAGTATGATCGCACACGACCTTTGCTACAGGTGACATGCATGGTTTCTGATTCTTGGGCAGTGGACGTTTTTGCAGTAGCCCTAGTCGTATTCTCGGTGCTTCTGACATGCCACGACTGCTAGTTAGTGATATATATATATATATATATATATATATATATATATATATATATGTTATTTACCGGCTGGGAGGTCCGTATAGAAAAATGTTTGCCCGAGGTCTTAAAAAGAGGCCCGAGGACCCAGGCCGAGGGACATTTTTGAGACCGAGGGCAAATATTTTTCTATACGGACCGACCAAAACGGTAAATAACATATTTATTTTTTTGCTAATCGTACAATTTATAATTTACATAATCAGTAAATTAACATAATTGAATAAAGTTGCGTAATCGAGATGACGTTCACGTGATATTAAAAAGTCCAAAGTTTATCGTTCGACAATAAACAACTGCCGACATATATATCAATTTATTACTCTGGTATTAAATGACTTTATAACATTGATATATCTGGTATTAATGAAGGAGCAAAGAAATTAATGCTGGCGTTGGAAGTAAATGGCTTCTCCAACCACACAGTTGGAGTTGTGATTTGGACTACTAAACCGTCAACCACCAATTTATTACTCTGGTATTAAATGACTTTATAACATTGATATATTAATGAAAGAGCAAACAAATTAACACTGGCATCTGAAGTAAATGGCTTCTACGACCACACAGTTGGAATTGTGAGTTGGACTATTTAACCGTCAACCACCAATTTATTACTCTGGTATTAAATGACTTTATAACATTCATATATCTGGTATTAATAAAAGAGACTTTGCGGAAAGACATTTTGCCGAAAGACATTTTGCCGAACGGACATTTTGCCGACGGACATTTTGCCGAATGGACAATTTAACGAACAAACTTTTTGCCGAAAAGACATTTTGCCGAAGGGACAATTTGCCGAAAAGACATTTTGCCGAATGTTATTTCGTCAAAATAAATTCATCCACATTGTTTTCCAAATTGTTTGAGACGATGACTCATCTCAGGAATTCCTACGTGGGTCATAAGCGGTGCTTTTCCATATGCATGGCTAATTTGTTTGTGTAGCGGATGACCCATTTGTTAGGAACGTGTTTTTTTTTGTCAGGTCATAAACAAACGAGGGTATATGAAGACAACGGCGTAAGCAAATCTCATTTTGAGAATCATGAAATTCATTTACAGCTCTCGGGGTAATCTCAAATTACATTTCGAAGGTTTCGTCTACGTTTTGTACAAGAAAAAGGTGAGACGTCCTACTGGAGATGCGAACGATGTAAGGAATGCTCTGTCAGACTCTCAACTCTGGCAGAAACAGTATGGCAGCAACCAACAAAGCGTTCGCATCCACCCGAGAACATGATAACTTACTTACGGGCTATTGCTCACGATCTGTAGAACGGTTGTAAGCATGTTTTTGTAAAATATGTGTGTAAAACATTCGTAAAATATTTTTGTATTTCTATTGCATTATATCATATTATATCATATTATATCTCGATTATATCCTCACATTCATGTTAGTCCTACCTAGCGAATTTTCGGTAAACAGTCTGTTCATTAACCTGTGTCTTCCGCAAAATGTCAAAAACTCGAAAAGATATGGAACGAAAGATGTTCGTTTTCGGAGTCTTAGTTTGCGGAAATAACATTCGGAAAAATGTCTTTTCGGCAAATTGTCCCTTCGGCAAAATGTCTTTTCGGCAAAAAGTCCGTTCGTAAAATTGTCCATTCGGCAAAACGTCCGTCGGGAAAATGTCCGTTCGGCAAAATGTCTTTCGGCAAAGTGTCTTTCGGCAAAATGTCCGGCCACCCCCAACGCCAATATTGAATATCAATGTATACGAATACCAAAAGTATATTTATAAATGCTAAAAGGATATGTATCAATGCCAAAGTTAAAACAATGTCATGATGGCTTTCAGTATACGAATTCTATGTTGTCCCAATCTATGTTGTCCATGCATGTAAGTTTACAATTGTAGTCAATAAAAAAATTGTTCTTTGCAAAACAAATGAGTATACTTTCTAACTAGCTTTCTAACATGTTCTCCTCCACCAATCTCGTTCTCCACAGTCATCGCCATGCCCATTGGCCATGCCCAGTAGCCGAGTTAACGCCTATAGCGGGCGTCTTGTTTTATTTTATTTTATTAAACTTTGCCTACAACTTACAGAGAATATATATATATATATATATATATATATATATATATATATATATATATATAAAACAATGATGTGAAAGTATATAGGCGGGGTAACCACATCAGTTATTACCAATTACTGTGGGCCCGAAATACAATTACATATACTGACTTCCATGTCCTAGGGTTATCAGTCATGTAGAAATGATTAAGGGCATAATTATAGTAGTTAAGTAGTTTATTTTTGAAAGATTCTAATGATAGAGACTTGTGCCTGATGGAGTCTGGTAAAGTATTCCATACTCTGCACACGCGTATAAAGAAGGATCGTTGACGTGTTAGGGTTTTGCTTTTTTTTTTTGAACATATGTTGTGACATCTTGGTTATGAGTAGATCTCGTTATTCTGCCCGTCTGCCTTGGAAGTGGTAGTATGTTGCTATTGATATCAACTAAGCCATTATTAGCCTTATAAAAGAAGATCAAATCCATCAGCTCGTGCCGACAAGTAACTGGTAGGAGATTGCATTGTTTAAGCCTCTGAATATATGATATTTCTGTCAGGAAGGGTAACTTCAAAATATATTTAGTAGCCCGTCTCTGTACCCGTTCCACACGTTTTATCAGCTCGATAGATTGTGGAGTCCATACCTGGGTTGCGTAACCCAGATGCGATCGAACAAGGGCCAGATACAGAGCTCGACGTGTACCAATGTTCTTTATGTTCCAGGAGGATCTGCGGACAAAGCCTAATAACTTGTTTGCCTTGCTGCACTGTTGGTGGACTTGTTTTGACCATGTCAGTTTACTAAAAATCCAAACTCCTAGGTCCTTTTCTACCTCTGATTCCCCTAAATCTTTTTCCTGAATGGTATACGAAAAATGGGTAGGATTTTTCTTTTTTGTAACTCGCTGGAGCTTGCATTTCTGCGGATTGAACTGCAAGGCTGACGATTCTGACCAAAGAGTAAGGCTGTTCAAATCAGACTGTTAGGCTTAGCTTTGGCGTCAGTTTCACTCTCGACTGTCCTATATATTTTCGTATCGTCGGCAAAAAGCGCGTTGATCATTGTTGAGACAAATCAATTCATGTGTTACCATTGTCTAACGTAGTAAAGCCTAGAACGAAAGCGATATATTATCACATCCTTTTAACAATGCGATTAGCGATCGGGTTTCCTGTTTTTTCCCCCCAATTTACCTATAAAATTGTCATTTTAAGATTAGAGTTAAGACTAGAAGTTACTATCGCAAGGAAGTGCTGCTTGGTTAATAGTTGGTGGGATAAGGCCATTGTGAAAAGCATTCAAGTACATATTGTCTCCTTCCACAATACTCGGTCGATAGTATATGAATTCCAGTCATTCACTTGTATAGTTTGTGTTGTTAACAGCGCTGATACTCATATAAAAAGAGCACTGTTTTCCTCGAGACTGCCCACTAAAACGTTCATGGCCTTGATGAATACTTCCACAAGCAAAGCGCACTTTGCTGCAGCCTCGTACCCAGGCCCTTTACTGTTGTCATACCCATCTGTTGCATGGTCAGGGGGGTGGGTCAGAATCAACATCTCGAAATCTCCAAATTCCAAAATTGCTATACGCAGCCATACATGATCACAAGTAACCCAAGAGAGATGTCAAGAATAGTGTGCTGCCTGTCTGGTGGGAGGCAGCAATTAGGGTTGGGGCCGGGCTTGGGTTAGGGATTTGGTTGGATTTTAAGTAAGGGCTAGAATTAAGCATTATTGTAAGTTATTAAGGGCATTTAAAAATTAATAATTATTGTCAATTCTAGATGATACGTGAGAGTATATGCTGATATGTCGTAAGGTTATCAAGCATTTTCAGTATGTTTTAGAGAACAATTTACGTTGAATTAATTCCAATCAAAATTTACAATGAATTCCAATCGTTCACTTGAATAGTTTATGTTGTTAACAGCGTTAACAGCCCAATTTGTACTAATTAGCAAAGAAATATTTTACGTGGTGTTTCCACAAAACTTATTTATATCAATTTACGTTGTTGAATCATTATCTATACGTATAGGCCAAATAAATACCAGTATCCGCATGTGCGCATTGCGTACCTATTTTTAAATAAAGCAACGCGGTTCCGCTGTTTGTGGCCTGAATCTTTCAGATAAACAAATCATGTCTGTATATTATCCATATGTACGGAATTATACTTCACACTTTCTGGTCGAAATGTATGGAATATTTACGGTATGACGTTGTCCAATTGGTGATGGAGGCACCATATAAGCCATCACACCAGGTCTTATCTCCGATTTTTTTCAATGGTGCGAAGGAGCCACATCAAGGTACGTTAGACAGGTAAGTTTTAGTTTAGTTGCTATACTGCATCTTTTCAGTTTCAGTGATTTCTTTCTATCCTGTCCAGAAAAGATATGAGTTCGAGCAAACGCTCTAGGTCTAGAAATCGTGAGGCTTCAAAATCACGTTCAAAATCCCCTCGTCCAAGCAAGAGACGACGCTCTGGGTCCAAACACGATGAACATCACAACTCTGGTAATGATGGTAATTCATCAACTGCTTTAAACCAAATACTGGAAAAGATAAATGGCATAAGTTCAGCTGTTGAGAACCTCAACAGTCGTCTGACGTGCTTAGAGTCAGACCAGAACTCACATCTGCCACATGGAAAAATGGCGCCTGATCCTACCGGAGAAGACGAACTATCAGCGGAAAAACAAGACTTTGATTCGTTTGACCAACTTTCGGTCATGGTGCCACAGGACCCAGAAATGGCAAGTTCAAGTCCAGAAATCCTGGACGCCCAAATAGGCCACAAAGATGGCCCCACAACGAGCAAAGCGCTCAACCTTTATACAAACAATGACAAAGACAACGACAACAATGGTGGGAAAAATCTTCCCGAAACTAGCAGTGCTGTAAAACCACTACCTTTTCACCCTGTTGCAGAGGCGCCTAACTGGGCACCTTCAGCGAATCTGAAAGAGATTTTATGGACGAATTTCCGTCGAAGTTTATCTTCCTCTCAAATATTCAGTATTTTAGAAGACACGTCACTTCCAGAGATTGACGTGTTTACAAGCCGAACCCAGACAAGGCACTTTCCGATCAAATTCCACAAAAATATAAAAAATCGGTCGGGAATCGCGATAAAGAACTACTCAAAGTTCAACGCCATGTTTTAAACGTGGCTTCTCCGTTAACAGCCCTACATGATTTGCTAGAAACAAGAAATGACCAATGATGACTTGCTGGACATCGTCGAGAAAGCACTTTGTCTCTTGGGGAATGCCTCTAATTCCATGTCTGTGTCACGCCGATCGAAAATTCTTTATTCTATCAATCCAAGCAAAGTTTCGCTTGCCGTAGCGTCCTTTCCTAACGCGGCAAGTATTTATTCGGAAACGACATCAGCAAACTGGCAGCAGACAGTGCCGACATTGCTCGCAACTTACAAAAGAATCTTTCACAGACACACTCGCATAATAATACGACTCCCTGGCCTAAAACCCAATTTCATAAATATCAGTCAAAAAAAGAAAAATTTCGTCCAGCTCAGTCTGAGCCAAGCCGATTTCCCCATGCGGGGACAACAAAAGGCAAGTTTCCTTTTCCCCAACGGCAACAGTCCATTCGAGGCAAACCAAACAACAACTTCCGCTAACGGGAAGACTACGTTATTTTTATACAAACTGGCAAAATGTCACTCGGGATCCAGTTATTTTAAACATTGTTCAAGGTTACAAATTTCACTTTCAAAGCCAGCCGTTTCAGTTAGTAATTCGCGCTCAAACTTTGACTCAAAACCCTCTTTTAGTCGTCGAGGAAATATTGTCGCTTCTGAACAAAGGAGCAATTATTCAGGTGCCTTTCAGCCAGGACGCGTTTTATCACAAAATGTTTTTTAATCCCGAAGAAAAACGGGGGTCAGCGTCCGGTGCTAGATCTGAGTCCACTGAACGAGTTCATCGAAACCGAGCATTTCAAAATGGAAAATCTTTCGACAATAAAATCTCACATAAACAAAGGGGATTTCATGATAATTTTTGATCTGACAGGCGCTTACCTGACTGTCCCCATTCACACAACATCCCAACGATTTCTTCATTTTCTGTGGCAAAACAAGTCTTACCAATTTACGACAATGCCGTTCGGTTCTGTTCACCAAACTCCTGAAACCCGTGGTCGCTTGGCTACGAGGTCAAGGAGTTCGGTTAATAATCTACCTTCGACGATTTGCTATTAATAGCTGCGTCAATCGAAACCCTGAACTATCACAAACAAATGACCATCAGATTACTGGAATCTTCAGGTTTCTTGATCAACTACCAAAAGTCGCAACTGACTCCAATGCAAAAGATCCTATTTCTAGGCATGCTAATCGACTCTACGGCAATGCAGTTCATTTTACCTCCTCAAAAGTCCACTTAATTCAGAAGGAATGTCGCCTCTTGCTAAAGGCGATGCGTCCGTCTATATCCGGCAAATATCCCGAGTACTGGGACTCCTCGAATTTTGCCGTCCGGCAGTTTGGTCTGCGCCACTGCATTATCGTCACCTCCAGGAACTCCAGATAGAGGCCTTGCAACAATGGTAAAATTACGACACACAAGTGAGCTTGTCCGAGAACGCCAAAGTGGACTTGTCTTGGTGGGTAAACAATCTTCCATTGTTAAAAGGCAGTCGCATTCTTCCTCCAACAGCGGATCTGACAATAATCTCGATGCCTCCAAGATGGGATGGGGAGCATCTTGGAGCAACCTGAGAACAGGTGGGAAGTGGACCAGAACAGAATTGGAAGTCCACATAAACATTCTGGAACTCAGGGCAGCCTTTTTCTTCAGGAAAAGTAATTTGTCTAAAGATGGACAATACCACAGCAGTGGCATATCTGAACAACATGGGCGGCACTCACTGCCCCCAGCTTCTGCAGTTGACTCTCGAGATCTGGGAATGGTGCGAGCAAAGAAACCTGTCTCTTCTAGCCCAGTACATCCCAGGCAAAACAAACATCGCAGCAGACTCGGACAACGAGGGACTGAGGGACTGGAACAACTGGCAACTGAAGCCATCAGTGATTTTTCCCATGATCAAACACTGTCAAGTAGACCTATTTGCCTCACGGTTAACCCACCGACTAAAAAAAATATGTCAGTTGGAGACCAGACCCAAATGCAGCCCACACAGATGCATTCACCATGGATTGGTCCAACATAACAAAACCAAGAAGGACTGTGCGACTCTAGTGTTGGTAGCTCCAGTGTGGTCAGCCCAGCCGTGGTGGCCACTACTAGATGCTGATAGACTACCCAGTATACCTGTGAAACAACACTAGTCTACTAGTGGAGGCATCCAATCCAGACGCAGTACACCCACTATTTCCCGTACTCAAACTGGCCGTTTGGAAAATATCCAGCAACACTTTCAAACAACGGGAATTTCAGAAACAGCTGTCGAACTCATTACCAACAGTGTTAAGACGTCAATCACCAAAACCTACAACTGCTCTTGGTCTCAGTGGAGTAGCTGGTGTGAGGAACGGCAAAGTCATCCCGTATTTGGTTCAATCTCTGAAATTCTAACATTTTTGCCTGAGCAGTTCTCTAAGGGTAAATAATATAGAACAATAAATGTCCAGCACATTGTGATGTAGATAAGAAACCGATTGGTCAACAGCCTTTTGTTATTAAATTAATGAAAGGCATTTCAATTTCGCGACCTCCTCAACCTCAATATCAGATCACATGAGACGTAGTAACGGTTACTAATTATTTAACAAATCTTGGTGAAAATTCTACATTGTCTTTTAAACAACTATCGCAAAAGCTTTGTATGCTCATGGCACTTACCTGCCCTGAGAGAAGTCCTATCATGGCTACATTGGATATGAGGTACTTACGTCATTATTCAGAAGGTGTAAAATTCCTCCAAACTACTTATCGCAAGCGCTCTCACAGTGGCAAACTTGGAGAGTCAATTTACCCGAAGTTTACGGAAGAAACTCTTTGTCCAGCTCAGTGTCTTGACATATACTTAGACAAAACCAAGGAATGGCGGCAAGAATCTAACGACAACATGCAACAACTATTATTTCTTTCGCTGAGGAAACCTCATAAACCCGTCACTTCTTCCACGCTTTCTCGTTGGCTCAAAGAGGTTATTTGCCTTTCTGGAATCAAAGAAGGCATTTTCAAAGGTCACTCTGCCAGAAGCGCTTCGACATCGGCGGCGAGACGTGCAGGTCTAAGTGTGGACTCAATAATGTCCATAGAAGATTGGACAAACCTATCAACTTTCAATCGTTTTTATTATAAACCTTCTCTTCCTGTCTCTCACAGGACATCAATTTTGTCTCAGAAATAGAGAACAGTACAAGATTAATGCATGTACGTGCATGTAATGACTAGGTTCGTCATCTTTTTAGTGTTGTGTTGTGCAACATGGGTCATTCGTTGGGAAACTTGCGTTGTAATCTACCGTAAGTATTCCATACATTTCGACCGGAAAGCGTGTAGTATAATTTGAATTATACGAGCACTTGAAGGAAGAAATGCATGGATTCCCAACCCAGCTACTTAACAGTACTTCCCAACCATTGTTGAATTGGAACGACCATGTTGTTGTTTACATTAAAATAATTTTTTGCATTAAAGTGTAGCATGTTGTCTTTCTCTGTGCTCTGTGAAAAAATCGGAGATAAGACCTGGGGTGATGCCTTATATGGTGCCTCGAGGCGGGTTTCCCGCGTTTTCTTTTCTCACCCCAGTGCTTTTTATGTGTGGCTCCATCACCAATTGGACAATGTCATACCTTAAGTATTCCATACATTTCTCCCTTCAAGTGCTCGTATAATCAGAATTATACGAGCGCGGCGCTTGCATAATTCAAATTCAGTTTTACTGAACGCCTAATCGGTTATTTTATTCAGCTTGGTCTCAAACGCGATATAAAAGATTTGATGATATTTTATCTATGATACGGCTACTCGGTTTATTTTATTCAGCTTTGTCTTACTCAAACGCGATATAATAAAAGATTTGGTCATATTTTATCTACGATACGCCAACACGACGGCAAGTGTTTATATAGAATTAATTTATGATTGAGTCGGTTTTCTTTGTTCTTTCGAGGGCTTTATATCGCATAAAGACCTTGAATACTAATTAGATAAGAAATGAAGGAAAAAACTAGGAAAATCTTTGTCCAAGGTAGAAAAAAAACCCCAACTTTGTTGGAAAACCTCCTCAATCATAAATTAAGTCAGATAAATCCCTCGAACGTCGGGATTTATGCGATATAAAGCCCTCGGACGCTTCGCGTCCTCGGGTCTTTATATAGCATAAATCCCTCGTTCTCGGGATTTATCTATTACATAAAGAATACAACAAACGTAACAGGTTTTGAAATGTTTTATTATAACTCAAATCCACAAACACATACATTGCAACATGATTCAATAAACAAACAGGATCACATAATAATGTAAGACTATATTAGAAATTACTATCGCAAGTGAAGTGCTGCCTCAAATGGTACAAAAACCTGTAGCCTACTCCACAAGCAACTCTATGTAGTCTGTGGCCAATGTGACACCCCCTTGCCCATTCCACCCAAGATTGCCCACTCCACCCTAGTTTGCCCACTCCACCCGAGTTTGCCCACTCCACCCAAGTTTTTCTCACCTCTTCAGCATAAGAGCCCACAGAGTTGCCTGTGAAGGACGCTGGAAAGTCCAAAAAATTAATATTAATTACAATAGACAGAGTATTTACACATTTCTTCTATATTTTGTAATTATAAAATTGAAAACTACAAGTTACTGTAACTTATCGCTTGACATAATATGGCAAGGATTTTGACAGGATACACACACAATTAATGTACAAATATTAAATAATCATGCCTCTTGCTCTAATGCTGTGGCAAAACTGTCAATGAAACTCCAAGTGCTTAATTATGTTTTGACAAATCTAGAGCTCTAACCCAGAATTTGTGTCAGTCAACATACACACACACGCAGTCAGAATGTTGATCAATGCAGACACAATGAACCCACACCAATATACACCTAAAAATAGAAGAAAACGACCATGAAATTTCCTACCAAGGAACACAGTTGTCAGTTTCAGAAACTGATATATTACCTCGACAAGATGTTCACAACTTTATAGTGTGTCGTGGCATTTCCAATTTAGAAAATCCATCGCCGTCGTGGTGTTGACAACTTCTGACCGACATGTCTCAATGGACGAGTTCTTTGACTTGTCTTCTAAGCAACGTCAACAAACAACAGTTGGTAAGTTGTTCAGCGACAGAAATCTCTCACGAGTTATCAGATTGAGATCATGGTTGATTGGTTGTCGAGTTCCACTCGATAGTTTGTGCTGTTTTAATAACAGCGCTAATAAACTCATGAAAGAGCATTGTTTTCCTCGAGACTGGCCACTGAAACCTTCATGACCCAATGATGTATTTGTTCTTATGATCGTGAATTTTTTGTCGAGAAAGAAGGGCACAAGCGGCAGTAGCGGGACATGTGCACTGAGTCACATCAGCTCATACATGGATGACGTAATGCCTACAAACAAACAAAAGCAACATTTAACAAATCGAGATCTTGGTCGGCCATATATAGCTCTAAAAAAGGACTGAGCACGAGGCAACGTCAAGAATAGTCTGCTGCCTCGCTGACGTCGGCAGCAATTAAACCGCTGCCTTTACCTCAACATCTCATCTTACGTCTACAAATATTGTACAAGTTTGAGAGTTGCGCGCTTAAGAAGCTGTCTCCAATTTGTACAGAACAATTTCCTCCAATCTTTTCACGTATATTTCAGCAATTCAAGACCGATAACTGTTGGCTTGATGTTTTTGTAAAAGCTTCGACAATTCTTGATTCGCAAACCCTTTCTAACGCACTGTCAAAATACAACTAGACCTTTTGATTGGCCTCCATCATAAGACAATCGTGTTGTCTTTGAGCGGAAAGATTAATGAAAAACCAATGTAGAAATTTCTGACGATATTTCTTCGGCATAACACTGCAACAGTTTCCCTTCAATTAGCTTTTGACGGTGAGACAGAAATCCTTCTTCCAAACCAATATCATTGGGAATGTTTAGATTAGACATGTTCCTTTGGGAAGTCATGGTTTAGATATGTTCACGTAAATTTTAAAACAAAATATTGCAATTACAAAATAAATCAGTTCACGAATCAATGTAAACCTATTTTCGATAATATGTGCGCGCACATGGTTCACCTGTCCCACTAGAGTCGTTCACCCGTCCTGAGACAAAGCGTAACAAATACAAAGCTGAAACATTATACTTGTATGAAGTCTTTGCATGACCTTTGTATAAATCATAAGAAGAAATCGTAAAATAAAAAAATTGTCAAAATAAAAATTGTCAAAATAAAAGTCACAAAAAATCATTAAAATAAAATTTCACAAGAATAAAATTTCATATGAATAAAATTTCATAACAAATTTCACAAGAAAAAATAAAATGAAAATTTCCAATCCTAAAAAGTGCCGACTAGGTGTTTTATAGCTGTGACTATACTACTCACGATTTTGCTTTCAAATTGCAAGTGTCACTGGTGCCCCATGTGGAGTGATGTACTCTCCGAAGATCTTCTGTGAAATAGATGTGGGTATTGGTCTTGAAGGGCATAAAGATTGACAGACTTGGTAAAATAATCTTGGGTGACCAGTATGTAGCTGTTTTTCCTCGCTTGGATCGTGGCGTTTTGGTTAACTCGGTAGCCACAAACACTTCCGGAGTATTGGCAGTAATGAACTGTAGCGGTGCGCGGGGGTATTTGGGCGGCATCTTCTGAGTTGCACAAGGTTGACAACGATCACACCACTGTTGAGCATCTCTGTAGAACCCTGCCAGTAGAATCGCTGTCTGATGAGATCGCACATTTTCCTCACACCAAAATGGCCTGCAAGCGTTCCAGAGTGTAATTCAGCAAGGATCACTGGAATTACGGCTAGAGGGACAACCTGTTGAAAGCGTTGACCATCGGTAGGGTGGGGTCTGCAAAGGAGGCCTTATTTTACTACGAGCTCGTGGTATATACGCCAAAACGTTTGTATTCTGTGCCCGTGTCGTTTGATTGCCTCGTTCGAAGGTCTTGATCCTACAGCTATCCACTGTAATACTTCAGTAATTACAGGATCAGCCTTTTGGGCATTCACCATATCGTGCCATCTGGGAATAGTGTTGAGTTGGTCCTCTCGTCCGCTCGTCGACCTTACCGCTACATTCAACACGGCCGGTGCGTTATGCTCAGTGTCTCCCTGTGACTTATCGAATCCTAACCTGCTCAGTGCATCGGCAACCACGTTCTTTTGGCCTTCGATGTGTTCGATATCAAAGTCGTACTCTGCAATGTCACTAAGCATTCGTCCTCTACGTGCATATGGATCTTTCATGGTCTTCAAACGAGACAAGGGGAGGTGATCCATTCTCAAACGAAACTTGACGCCAGGTAGATTGTAGCGGAAATGAAGAAGAGTATCTCGGATTGCCAATGCTTCACGGTCAAAAGTTGAATAGCCTTTTCACGTTTGGATAAGGTTCGGCTAAAATAAGCTATAGGACACAGCGTTCCCGTACTATCTCTTTGTGTCAGGGTTCCACCAATACCAACATCAGAAACATAGTTACCACAAATTATTTCCTTGGATCTGGGTGGCGTAGGACAGGAGCGCTTGATATGCAATGCTTCAGTTTGCCAAATGCTGCTTGAGCCGTGTCGTTCCAGTCAAAATATTTACTATCTCGGTTCTTTTCTAGAAGACGGCTGAGCGGTTTGGCGATAGTAGCCTAACTGGAAATAAATCTCCTCCACCAACCACAAACTCCCAATTAAGAATCTCTGAACTTCTTTTAAGTCGCGGAGTGTTTTCCAGTTGTCTAACTGGGTGAGTTTACTCCGGTAAATAATAATAGCTCCGGAGCTATTCCTTCTCTTATTATTATCCGGTGGCCTAGAAAGGACGCCTCGGCTGTAGCAAATCTGCATTTTGTTGCTTTGATCTTTAAATTGTGCTTGCGCAGTGTAGTAAAAACTTCTTGAAGTCGTTCCAAATGTTCTGAAAATGTTTGGGAAATTATGCAAAGATCATCCATATACAACACTAAACGTTCTGGAGAAATATCGTTAAATACTTGGTGCATTAGCCGAGAGAAAGTAGCAGGTGCATTCTTCAACCCGAAAGGCATCCTCGTCCATTGCCAAACTCCTGTAGGGGAACGAAAAGCTGTTTTCTCTCGTCAATCTTGGATATCTGTACTTGTTGATATCCTTGTACTAAATCTATAGTACTAAAATATTGTGCAGCCAGCAGCTGATCCAGGCAACCGGCCATGCTACTTGTTGGAAATGGGTCTGGTGGAGTGATATTGTTGAGTGGACGATAGTCCACACGAAGCCGAATAGTCCTATCTTTCTTTTTAACGGGAACAATAGGAAATGCCCATGGTGACTCCGATAGTTTGATGTGACCCTGTTCAAGGTATCTTTCTACTGCTTTGTTTATTTCCTCAGCACAACCAAGAGGTAAACGCCTTGGTGCACGAGTAATTGGACAAGGTAACGTTGTGGGAATAGTGTGGAGGATAGTTCGTGTAAAGCCGTGGTTTCCCTCGGACTCAAATACACCTGCATTCTTTCTGAGAAGGTCAGTTAGCTGCTTCCTCTCACAGCTGGAAAGATCGTTTCCTATTTGCACTTCTGGTGTAGGGTCGTAGGTAGTATTGGGCTTGGTATGACCACAGTCCATGCTAGATGTTGATGCTACCAAGGGTTCGTTTGGAGAGGGAATTTCTGTAAGCTGAGCTGCAGTTTGGCCCCGATAGGTCTTTATAGGTTTGTTCCAAATGTTAGTTACACAAAGTGGTAATGATGTCTGCCCAGGTTCCACCCGAACTGCACAAGTCATTAAACTGGGGATGGTGCTTGACCATCTTGGGAGGAATGTCCTTTGTTCTAACATTTATAGCAGCAATCTCGGCATGGGGAATTTTTGCGAAAATGCCCTGGCTGATGACATGTAAAACAAATGCGTGGCTGGTTTCTACTACGAGGACTTTGCTCACGTCTGCTGAATCTTGTGCTAAACCTGTTTGGTCGTAACCCACGATCGGGCCGGGGGGAGGTTTCACGTCATCGCGCCTGACAGATTGCACGCCAGGGTTATGTGCCGATTTCAGAAAGAGATTTTATAACACGTTCAGTGATACGCTCTTCGATTTCATTTGTTTCCACGGTCAAACTATTGACTGAAGACTGCTTCCCTAGGATTTTTTCCAGGCTTTCTGCAGCTTTTAGTAATTTTTTTAGGGTCTAACTCATCTGCTTGGTGAACTTTCCAATGCTGGCCCAGGTCACTGTCGCATTTAGTCAGTCCTGCCTTCGACCGATGCCGTTTTAAATCTCTCTGACAGAATTTTCTTTCTTAGGTCGGGGTCAGCCGACGGAATGCATTCTTAAACTTCTTTTCCACTCGCCACGACAATATTGGAAAGGATTCATCGGTTTCACGTACTATATTAGTTAGCCCTGTCGAGTGCTCACCTTCGGTCTTCTTTTCCCCAAATTCTGCTTCGATTTTCGTTTTGAAACTGTCCCAGTCGTCGCCGATGTCACTTTCAACTGTCTCCCTGAAGCAATCTGCCCTTCCCGTCAAAAGAAGAGGTGTTTGAGTGACCATATGAGCTTTGGTCCACTTCTTAGCTTTACGAATTTTCTTCCGCGAACGAAGCCAAATCTTCGGATCTGATAAATCATCGTACGTGGGCAAAGTAATCTTCAAACTTTCGACACGCGAGCCTGCTCCTTGTCCTGTGTCTGGCATAGTCGCTGGCGCTACTTGTTCTGTGTCTGACATACTCGCTATAATCGTCCAATCCCACCGCTACCGACAGTGTAAAACAGAACAGTTGTTTATTGATTTCTCTTCAGCTCGAAACCCCCAGAACTACAAAACAGTCTTTGAACTTGCACTCTCCTGTCGCGTGACTTAACCCTGTCATGTGACTTACAACTAATTCGTAACATGAACTATATTACAAGCTTTTCCTCCCATTTCTGGGAAGAGAATAGCCTTCTTTTTCCCGTCATTCGTGATGCCATTCGAAATGAAGTAAAATTCGTACGCTCGACATACAGTTGCCAGTCGTCTCTTTCAGGATCAAATGCACCGATTTGTCCGTGCTTGGCCATTCGTAACTGTCTTCGTCGTGAGTTGTTTCCGCCTCGTCGCCAATGTAAGGTTTGTAACAGGTTTCTTTATTTACAATGATCCTAACGAGTCAACAACTATAAAACTTGAAACTCAACTCCTGCTTCCCAATACCCACGTGACATGGCAGTGGCGTGACACATGTCGTCACATTACAAATACTACAAACATAAACAAGTTGAGATGCAATGGAGCTTAGGTTAATTGGAATAGTTTTATCTAACAATCGAAATTTCTTTAGTCTTTCATTGAATCTTTCGACATGTATCCGAGCTTTAGCAATTCGTTTATTTGCCAGAATTTCCGGCATATTGTAAACACTGGACTGGACTTTGGACTGGACTTTGGACTGGACTTTGGACTGGACTTTGGACTGGACTTTGGACTGGACTTTGGACTGGACTTTGTAATTTTTTCATAATAACGTCACTTTCTAAATAACGTAATTACTAGCTATAGCTGATAAAAAAGCGTTCTTTGGTGTTGTCGATTGTCCCTTGTTCAGCTTGCCACAGTCTTCGCGCGACCGGCGCGCCAACTGTCCTTACCACAATGGCGAACCCACGACAGCTTGACTGTATTCTCGTAGATAGTTCGGGCTCGGAACTGGACGATGATGTTAGGATGGCAAGGTAAGAATTAACTAATGGATGTCAATGAGATATAACTTGCGTCGTTTAAGACTTATGTAAGACTTCTTTTTTTAGACCTATAAAAACCGAAATCAAATCTGAACCCCGCGAAGACGAAGGTTGGCAATGGCAAGGTTGCTCAACAAAAACAAAGTATGTAAAAGTTAAACACTAATTAGTTGCAGGCTATAAACCACTTGCACTTATTCTCTTACTGTAGCTGCCAAATGCTTATAAACTATATAATTTTCTGATTATTTGCTCTCCAGATCCACTGCTTTGACGTCATATGCAAGAGGTCTATACTTCATTTATAACGTTCGTTTGGTCTTTTCGCTTCAAAAATGTCGCTATTAATCCTCTAACATGTAGATTTCAATTTCGCTATTACATAAAGGCAAAGCGACCGAAGCTAAACTAAAGGTGTACACGCTTAGATGCCAACGACTGTATTTGTCACGCCCTTGTCAACAATGACTATTTGAAATCACTCCGCGCACGAAGAACTCTGATATCTTTCGTTATATTTTTTGTAACAGCATATATACCGTAAGCATAGAATATAGTATTAATACTGTATTGTGGTGCAGACTCTCAGTCACCTCGTGTAGCGATATAATATTGTGTGACTGTCATTGCTGGCATAAAAGACGTTGATTTCCCAACGCGGGAAATTTCTTTGCGTCGCTCTTTTAATATACAGTGGTTAACCTGGAACAGTTAATAAATCTGGTATAACAGATTGTGTTCATCTTTGCAGGGCTCCGGGGAAGCCCTCTAATATTCTTTCCTGTGTAAGTTGTTATTAGCCTTTCATTCTGCCTAACGCCATAGTTGGCAGAATATTTTATTCTAGCTGTAAAATGCCAGACGATTTATTCACCTCAGCGACTCAGGGAAAACCCTCAAACAGAGATGCCATATATGAAACATGTTGTTTCCACGTCTAGATTAACACCGTGAACTTTGGTCATATACAGTTACTTTTTCGTGTTATGTACATTTATTTCGATTCATAATCACAACATAATACTAGTAATAATCTTAGATTAGTGAAGTGCGTTCTGTGTAGACGTTGACCAAAATGTTAATATTCCATGAGTAGAAATAAATTTCAAATCAGTCGCTCAAGATTTCGAAATTTGGTAAAGTTGATCACTAACCGGAGAATGGACAATGATTCACATACACGAGTTCATTTTACTTAACGTATTTGTGGATGTCTGCGCGCGTATAATCAAGACAAATCTTCAATACTCCATAAGTTAACGCAACAATAAATTTTAATATAAACCGCAGGTAAAACCCAAAACAGCAGCCAAAATCTCCTTCTGTCTTCGCAAAATATGGAAGCACATGGAAAAAGACGCGGCACGAAAACGAGGCAATATACACGAAAACGAGGCAAATGCTAAACACGAAAGCGAGGCAAATGTTACATCCAAAATCTCGAAAGGACACAGCATCCAGCCGTGACGTCACGATTAGGAAGCGTTCTCCTTCGTCGAACGCAATTATATTATTACGCAATATTCCACTGAAGTTTAAGCAATAGCTTTTGAAATATTATTAAGCAGACCCGTTAGGATGTATTTAATAATATCCGTCAGTTTACGAGCAGCCAGAACATAATCAAAACACCATAGTTGTTAGTTCATAGTTTTCGAAATATTTAGTAATTGCAAGTGCGCCCCTAACTTTTTCTTTGCCTTTGGAAATCTCACTTGAATCAACACTAGAACCATGAGAGCCAAAATATTAAACAGTGCTTCTCGAATAAACGCCGCATTTATTCACAACAGTGCAGCGCTTTATATTCGAAGCACTGATCAGATTAGTCAAATACTCAAACTGAAAAGCAAGAACGGCACAACTCAATGAACCAACCTGGGAAAGTTATTACCGTTGTCATTTTTGTAAAAACAACAGGGTTTTCCACCAAAATGAGACAGTGAATGAAAATATGTATTTTGGTTTTGTAGTTGCTTCATTAAATACAAATGTTATGATTTTTCAAAGAGCACCGCCCTTGAATAAGCCCCCCCCCCCGAATAATCCCCTCCCCCCAATAACCACCAAGCACCCACCACCCCTCCGAATAAGCACATCGAGTAAAGCGCATGATCGCATATTAAAATATCAGATGATTAAGCCGCTTTTAATCCTGCTTTTAACAACATTTGATTCTTCAATATGTATACGTGTACGAAAAAACTGTTATCTCGACAGTTATCCAAAAGTTTTCACAAATCAAGATTTTTAGTTGACTATACATAGCTCTGCAAAGATGTTTAGGCATGAGACACAGAAACCCAAGGCACGATCAGTTTGCTTCACACTGATGCTGCCTTGCTGCAGGGTTTGGCAATCAATCATTTGGATTAAGTAGAAAAACGGGAGCACCCTAGCAGTATGATTCAAAGTTCAAAATATTGAACTTAATAACTTGTTCTGGTATGCATGACTTTGAAGTTTAACCGTTTGATTTCTTTCAAATGCAAGTCCTTCAAATATTTAAATACAAATAACTCAAAATAGCTTTAATTCATGCTCCGTGCTCCATGACAATGTTGCTTTCGTATAACATGCATTGAGGGGGGTGGGGGGTGGGTGGGTGGGGTGTAAGCCTAACCAGTCTACCTTCTATTCAGCGTGGATTAACCACGCTAGCCTTATGCACAAGGATATGAATTAAATCGTATATTGTTCATCCGCGATTATTGTACTAGCGTATGCACCTAAAAACCCACTTGTTTTTGGGTTTTTTTCATTTTTAATAGTAATGAAGATGACATTGAAGAAATAATTAGCTTGCTTTCTTCTCCAGAAAATAGTCCAGTCAAGAGGTGAAGACAAATAGAAGAAATATATTCGTATTTACATTAAACTTGTACCCGATCGACATATTCTAAATTTTTGTTCTGTTTGCCTGAAGGCCAAGGTCCAGCGACACTGTCTCATCATCAATTCAGCCAAAAGCTCTCCAGTTTACGAGGTTTGATAAAGCGTTCATTTCGGTTTTCACTACTTCATATATACACTATATCTCTAATATTGATTTTTCTTTTTTCTGCGATAAAGTAATGAGGAATCTGACGAGTGTGCTGTCAGTGAGTGTTCTGGTAGTGATGATGATGGGCATGTTGAATACTACGACGAAAATCCGGCACTTCCTATTTACTACTCGGGAAAAAATCGTGGTGTCGATGTTTTAAAAGTGGCTGAGATATTGTTATGTCCTGAACTACCAACATCACCTAAAGTAGCCACCGAAAAGCCTGTAGCAGTTTCTAGAAGTACGGCATTTGTAATAGATAACAGACACCTCAGAGACATAAAAGATGTCTTGTCAGACAGCATGGGTGTATGGATCTGTACTGGAACAAAAACATCATACTGCTCATTCCGAGATAGAAGAGTTACTGCAACAAACGGAGAAAACTATGGAGAGGACGATTCCATTTTCAAAATAGAGAGACGCTTTTTCAAAAATAAAGCTGAACAAGACGTGAAGAGAAATTTAACAGTGATAAGAAGTAATTATATTTTTAATAGTTGTTGAAGCCGGATGCGGTTGGTTAATTAGTTGGCAATCTAATATGAAAAAAAAAAGTTTTTAATTTCATTTATAAAATAATTGAGGTGTCCACAACGCATGCTTTCTTTCATTGGCTGTTGAGAAAGCTTAATTATTTAGTGCATTACTTATACATTTATACAGTGTATAAAAAAACCCTGAACCTTTAGAAAATGAATTAGTGTTCTTTTAAAACAACCTATTGTAGTACAATTTGAAAGCCCTAAATGCGCTGCGTTATAAATTAATCAGCACAAGTTAAACAGGAAGAGAAAAAGCTTTTAAATACTTTCACCATGCATACACTTCAAGTTATCTTAATTTCCTAGGTGTATAAGACCGTGTTTTTTACGCATCCGTGGCATAGAGGTGTTTAGGGCTTTCAAACTATTACGACAATAGGTAGTGTTTGAACAGAATACTAATTCATTTTCTATAGGATTCCGGGTTTTTTTATACACACTGTAGAGGCATTTCGTTTGAACACAATGTATGAGTTAAATTCTGAAAACGGAGGTATTAAGTCAGATACATCCCAACCTTAGTTTAAGAGTTGAGGAACATATCAATTGCCAAATGTGAGAGGCTGTGGTGTGTATAGGCATGTTCTAGGCAAGCTTTATTAAATTTCCCATTCAAGGTGTGCAACAAAAACTTACATCTTGTGTAGGGGCGTTCCCTCCAACTACCAGCGGATCCAGCATATCCCACTCTAACAATAATCGGCAAAATCTGTCCTCTACTTCTCGTTTGGGGTCGCTACCAGCGTGGCAGTGCCCCCCCCCCCCCCCCACTAGAGATAGTTTCGGTAGGGCCCCTCGGTCGTTGGGGGATTTTATCCATTATACTTTATAGGCACCCTAGTTTGTAGGATATATCCGTTTGTAAACAACAAAATTATTGTGAAAAATAGAGTGAAGTTTTACAATGTAAAAAAATACTAAAGCGCCGCCATGTTTTATGTGTAGAAATTATATATCTCTAACTATTAATGGTGTGACATCTGGTATTCAGTGCTATCGCGAATTGTCCATATGCCAGCAAGGAATCAAAAGTGAGATAGAGTGGAAATGCATAATAATATAATTAAATAGTTGTGTATTAAGATGTATGACCCCTCCTCATAAACTTGTCTTTTTTCTGAAACAGATCATGGTGGGTCCCTCCACTGCTATTCCTTCATACAGTATCAGTTTACTGGTGGAGACAAGAAGATTAAACCAATGCCACACGGAAATGCCACTGTTTCACGTCGTCCGTTTAAGCCCTCTGAGACCAGCACTAAGAAAAGATTGAGAGAGCTTGTGCAGTTCAACACACCAAAAGTTGCAGTTGACCTCCTTCTTCAAGAGAAAGGAGGGATCGAGAACGTTTGTTGCTCCGGGGAATTTGCCAGAGATCGGCAACAAGCTGCAAATCTTAGGAGAAACGTGAAAGAGAAAGAAAAGAAAGTGTCATCCTCTTGCCCAGATCCTCTTCTTGTTCTGATGGATCGATGCAAAATGGAACAACGAGATCCAAAGTTAGTTTTCATACGGGAAGTAAGCTCTGCCCCCGAGATGTTGGTCATTTTGGCCAACAACTTGCAGCTGGCAGAGGTTAAACGCTTCTGTACAAATCCTGCAAAATTTTCCGTTTTTGGAGTGGACGTGACTTTTAACGTTGGTGATTTTTACGTCTGCTTGACCACTTACCGTGACCTGATGCAAAATCTGGCGTTCACCCAGTAATGCTTGGTCCAATCCTTTTACACCAACGCAAGCTTTTTTCAACGTACTATACTCTACCGTCAACCATGATCCGTCTTGATCCAGATCTTCGAGAAATTTTGGCCTTTGGCACTGATGGGGAGCTCGCTCTTTTCCAAGCATTCGAGTGCTGTTTCCCATTTGCTATGCATCTTCTGTGCGATATGCATATGGAGGACACGATTAGCTCCAAACTAAAAGAGCTTGGAATACGTGGATCAGACAGCCAACAATATATGTCGGATATATTTGGCCGCCGCAACGATGGTTCTACGCAAAGTCTGGTAGATAGCAAGTCTAAAGAGGAATTCGACAAACGGCTGGAAAGTTTGAAGAATGCATGGATCAATCGCCACAAAGCTGGCGAGAAGTTTTACGATTATTTTGTGCAGCGGAAGGCTAACCAAATTTCCAGTTGCATGATAGCTGAAGTTCGATCTCGTTCCGGGCTTGGCTATCCTCCTCAAGTTTATTCACAGAACGCAAACGAGTGCATGAATTCTGTAATAAAAAGAGCTGCGCAAACCAAGAAAATGGATATCGTCGATTGTGTTGAAAATCTGCGCAGGGAGGTGTGGTATTAATTGTGTGTGATCAGATGTGTTAAATATAGGGTATATAGGCTTATGTTTCTATAATTAATATAAAAGAGCAACTCAGTTAATGTTCTATTCGATTTGTTATATTTGGTTATGTTGACTGGTACTGTTGGTTATAGTTACTCTGACTGGTTGCCTTGTTGTATAGAAATTTAATCCGCACTAAATATTCTCATTTTAACAGGTGCAAAGTCAACAAAATATGAAAAAACTGGCGATGATTTCCCGCGGCGAGTTTGTCGTTTCTGATG
Organism: Corallium rubrum; assembly: GCA_964035015.1. Classification (NCBI taxonomy): domain Eukaryota; kingdom Metazoa; phylum Cnidaria; class Anthozoa; order Scleralcyonacea; family Coralliidae; genus Corallium; species Corallium rubrum. Next base: position 14,781,200 of record OZ036005.1, read on the forward strand.
AGTTCACTGATTTCTTGGTAAACGAAGACGACTTTTTCAAAATGACTAAACAGCAACAAAACAAAGCATTTCATAAATTTTGTAGCGTTCCTCTCCATCAAGATGAGGACAGCCAAAGTGGTAATACCGATGAATGTCTAAATGTTCTCAATCATCTTTCAGTACAGCCATCACAAGCATGTATCACAAGCATCGCGTTTCCAATTCTTCAAGAAATGTTTGTCGAAGCGAACGGAATCCTCAGCAATGAAAGTGGAATCCATCAGTTTGGCACTGACAACACCTTCTATGTGGAAAACAACGCATGCGATGGTACAGCAGTTCACGTTAAAATAAGAGGACGTGGAAACATATCATGCGAGTCTAGCAGTGTGCGATGGGCTTCTTATAAATTATGCTGTCACACCATTGCTGTTGCTGAAAAGGAAAGTATGTTAAGTAGTGTCCTACGCAAATATGCAAAGAGTAACAAGGGTCCAAATGTGACAAAACTAGCCACTCAAGATATGCCCAAAGGCCGTGGGAAAAAGGCCACTAAAGCTACTCAAAGGAGAAAAGGACGTGGTCGTGGTGGTGGGCCAGCAAAAGAAATGGTGTGTGTAGTACAAGCCTCGTTAATTTAACTCACAATTATCTACAATAAGTCACAGATGTGCAAGTTTAACAATTTGAATCAATATTTACACTTTGCAATTAAATTAGGTAGCGACTAAGCGTCTCTTTGTTACAAAATTTGCAATATTTTTACTCTTACCTTTTTACAGAGATCTAACATTTCAAGTGCACCAGCATCGAACAAGGGATCCGAAAACAACGTTAACTTGGTCAAAGAGTCAGCTGCGGTATCCAGCAATGCTGTTGCGACATATTCATCGAACACCAGTTTCCCAGACCAGTCTGCCAGTCATCAGGCAATATCTGCAGCTAATGCTACCAACACAGGGTTAAGCATCTCGCCTCGTGATCAGTTCACCGTTAATCCATCCACCTCAAACCTACAGCCAACTGGCTTACCAAGAAATCAGTTTATACCTTTTTCCTCTACGGGTATCTCACCCAGTGAAGCAAACCTGCAGTCACGTGCCCAGTCACAAATCCAATTTGTCAATCATTCATGGTGCTCAATTGCAAACGCTGAAACAAATCTACAGCCAACCACCAGGCCACAAAGACAGTTTGGGTACCAGCCACTTGCTCCAACAACTACTCCAAGCCGAGGAGAAACGACATCTCTCCCCTTGCAATATTCTTCCATGGTTGGTGTACCCCTTTCCGCTTTCAGCTGTACGACCCCTGAAACTACTTCCAGTTATTATGCAATTACACTACTTCAGAATTGTCATAGTAAAGTTAGTGTCTGCTATGGTTGCAGACAAAACCTCAAGATCGAAAATCAGATACCTCCCCCTCCTGCTGATTTGGTTATCATGACCAAGATGCGCCGAGAGTACATCGATCCACAGGATGGCACGCCCCGAGTTGGAAAGACCCCTAGCAATGTATATTTCCATTGTCATCCAGACTGTGTAAAGAAGAAGCAAGTATACTTCACTCCTCATCTTGCCCACATCCAGCCAGAAGTGAAAGCTTTCCTTACTCCTACCCACATCAATTACTTGTATGGAAACTTTGGGATGAGTGTTTTGTAGATATACATTGTACATTATATTTGGCCAGCCGGCTATGCTAGAATAATGCTCAAATTTGTGCATGTAAGACATTTATGTCATATGCATTGAACTTCAAATCAGGCGTTTATGATTTATGCCAATTACTGTATTTTGTATTAATGTTCCAATAACATTTCAATTTAATTATTCCTGATTAGTTGTATTTATGCCAAAATGAACTTAATTCATTTTTATACAGGGGTATTTACGTAGTATTGAATCCGGGACCTTCTCTGTAAACAATACCGTAAGTTTACCAGGAATAAGTATAAACTGTTGAAATTTTATCACGCATGCAACTGGGTTAACCCTGTTCTCAAATGAGAAATTGCACTCGTGTCTTTGGCGAAAAATTCATAATTACTGCAGTGCTTGTGCCACACTACCACTTTGAAGTCGCAATCGCCACGACTTTGAGCGAGACAAACCAGTTTTATTCATTCTTTACGGGTTTTTTCTGCACATGGCGTTGTTCACATGCATAATATACGAGAGCAGTGACTATAGTTGAGCCCAATTTTCAACGTCTACGTTACGCCAGACATTTTCTGAATTTTTCACACGTTCCGAGTTTCGAGTAATATCCCCCCCCCCCCCCCCCCCGCCACCCAGTGAAATAATGTTTAAAAGAAGCGGAATGAAATGATGGAGAGTATTATTTTTTGTGGAGGTACATTTGTTTTCCTCCTTATTATAAGCATGACAAGAGGAGTACAATTATTTCATTAATTGTACTGCAGTACAATTAACAATTTAATTTTGTCATGTTTTGTCATTTTGTCATGCATATAATAAACAAGTAATCATATGATATTGCTCTTACAATTAAGGATTTACATACACAGCGAGTGATATTTGAAAATTATGCAAAATTGCACTCGCCTAGCGGCTCGTACAATTTTGGAACAATTTTCAAATATCACACGTAGTGTAAATCCTTAATTGTACTCGCTATCATATGATTACCTCCTATACATATACATATACAGGACAAGAGAAGTCATTAATATATCACGAGCTGATATGGGGTATGCGTCTGCAGCAGTGAACTCGGAAATTTTAAAAGTTGTATCCAAATAACCGCGCGCATGATCAAATATAAATGTTCGTTTGCCTCGGACAGTGAAATCCTTCCTACTCAATCGCGTGAGTTCGCAATAATTAAACATGACTGTTCTCTGAGGTTGCAAAAGGAGGTTTTCTTCGCTTGGTAGTGCGACGCACTCGTATTATGAATAATTCGTTAAACGCTCCATATATTCCTAATTCCACTCGTACAAAGTTCTTTAACTCATTCCTGTCCGGGGGCTTCCCCAGAGGTGAATAAAATCGTCTGGCGTTAGCCAGAATAAAATACTAAAGACCATTTCGGACAAGAAAGAGTTAAACAACATATTGTACGAGTGGAATTACTTTTCTACTGAACAAATAATGCATGTGTAAAATATTTGTATTAATCATGTTGCGTTAACAGTTCGAATTATGATTTAAGACATGGCATGATGCTGAACCGTTTGCGTATAAACAATGTTCAGTTGACAGGATTTGTGATGCTCTTAGAACATTAGACCATGCTATCGTATAAGTGCGATTCGTGGTTTATACAATTTTGTGTAAAATTTACATTTTTTTAAAAAAGATGTGATTTGTAGACTTTGTTATTATAGAGTAATTCAAAGGTGAATGCATGCACGACTTCGTTGCACACCTTAGACAGAAAAGGTTTGTAATTCGGCACGATTTACGAGACTGCATGAACACTATATACCGAGTGTTAAAACTGAAAATTAAACACCACACTGGAAGTATATATGCATGCTCTCTAATTAGTAATAAGCAAACAACCATGCTAATTACTAGCTATTGATACACCAGACGAGGAATGCGAAATTTGAAAATGTTTAGAATACATAGGGTTTAAATAGTATATATATGCTTAAAAATTGTAAAAATAAGCGCGTTGCCAATTATTTATCAATTGTTCAAGTGTTGATTCAACTGAGATATTCAAAGCCAAAGAAGTTAAAGGCGCACTTACAATTACTAATATTTCGAAACTGCGGCTTAGAACTTCACGCGATTTACGAAAAATGGTGTTTTGATTATGCTCTGGCTGCTCGAAAACTGACGGATATAATACCTCGGATAATACATAGTACAATATATAACACCTTGAGATTTGGCCGCTAAGCTCTGTGCGTTTTCAAACTATTGCTTATAGTTATAGTTCAGTGGAATATGGCGTAAATCTTATTAATGAATATAGTATAATGTGGTCGTGAGTCGCAATAAATGCACTTAACACAAAATAAAGTTAAAGGCGCCACTGGAAAATGAAAGTAATATATCACAAGGGTTGATTAGTACAATGATTTAGGTTAAACGTTTTAAAGAGCTCCCAAGAACCACTTGTCTTGATCTGACCATGCGGAAACTTGTTTCCCATTCCAATTCTCATGGGAGAAAAGGATACGCGTGCATAATAAGTTTACTTATCTACGTGGGGCCACCTTGAAAAATAAATAGATAAGAAATATTAATGGAGAGACTTTATCTCTGTCCGAGTATTTTCCCTGAGGAGAATAAAATCTTCTGACGTTTATAGTCAGAATATAACATTCACAACACAACCACACCGTTTCTTCGGGTCAAATAACCTACAAAGATAATATTTGTGGGACTCAAGTATAACTTTTTAATCCATTAAGGCCTTTCAAACAAGCTATCCATGAGATTTTTCCGTTGAGTATTTCTCAAGTCAGCCAGTCGGATTTCGATGACATGACAGAACTTTTTAAAAGAATTTACCAACACGATCTGGGTATTACAATAAGACAAGTCAGTGTACTTATAAGAATAAAAGTGTTCGTTTTTTTGTTTGTTGGAGACGTTCACGCTTTGCCGTTGGGGCCTACAGACATACTCGTTAATGCATATATGAGCAGACATGGCGGTGGCACATGAATGACTATGACTGATGAGTGATGAGCGAATTTCCGATTAATGATGGCTGCAAGACGATTTTGAGAGATTCTTTATTAAGCACAATTATGAAAAAAAATATTAAAAACTTAATCACAAAATCCAGTCCAAAATCCAGTCCAAAGTCCAGTCCAAAGTCCAGTCCATAGTCCAGTCCAGTCCAAAGTCCAGTCCATAGTCCAGTCCAGTGTTTACAATATGCCCAGAATTTCCTCCTTTGTAATTTTTTCGCGCTATCTAAGAAATTCTGGTATTTCTATTGTAGCTTGCTTTGGTATCAACAAGTGTTGAACAGAGAAACCTTTGTCAACTAAAAGAAGATCCGCAGGATTTATATGATCAAGTATACCACACTTCTTAAAAATTTCAACATCATCTTTGCTACCTTCAAATAAATCCGAAACAAAGCAAGTTGCTCTATTGGGATTGAATGCGATCAAGCACTTCACTGCATTGTGGTATGATGCTTGTATGAAGAGTAAGTGTTTTCTTGCTGTGAGTAATCTCTGGGCATTCAGTTTGACAAAAAAAGTCAGTGTCAACTATAGAACAACGGATATTCTTACATTTTCTGAAAACTTTTGGAAGGTGCTTCGAAAAAACATTCCTTGCTGGAAACATCAAGAACTTGTGATCTTTGAAGTGGTGATATAGATACATAACCCAAGCCATAGTCAATCGAGATATGGTCTGGAAACTCGGCAAACTTCAAAGCGCCTATAATGAGCTGTGATTTTATGTTGAACCGTACCTCACACCGTGCACATCCTTTGTTTTAGGTTTATTAATATTTAAATAGCACGGTTGAGTGATTGAACTGAAACATTGCTATTGGACAATTCGTTCATTATACTAAAATACAATGTGTTCAGTGACCGTACACCGTGCACAAAAATGCATAAAGGCGAACAAAAGGATAGACCAAAGACTTTAGCTGAGTTTCCAGACCATATCTCGATTGACTATGCCCAAGCCAGACATCGTACATATGCGAAATGGTAAAATGTTGAACCCCTGCGCAATCTAAGCAATGTAATAAACAGCTCTTTGACTTTACCAGTGTTGACTTTTGGCCTTCCAAGTATACCAAACTGAACTTTGCAAGTGTGACAGCCGGACTCACAAAGAACATATTTATCATAAACAGTCTGGGTTTCTACACCAGTAGCTTGATCACCACTAGTAGAGGAAGAAACTTTTGTAAAATCTGACTCATCTATAGAAGCGTATTATTTACACCTGCAAGGTAGGTCAACTGAGTCTAGCTCTGGATTTGTTTTAATAACTAATGGCCCGTTTTCATTTCGCCGCTTCGAAACTCTTACTGTTGGGGCTTTCCTTTTCAAGTTCAATCTTCTGGTTTGCTCTTCATCACTGAGAGTTGCCAGTAATGGATAAGGATTTTCATCACTCGGTCCTTTCCCACCAACGAAAGGAACAAATGTACGTATCACTTTTTATTTGGCCAACTTTGCTAGAATCTTTTCTGCCACAAGCATGAACAAACCTTTTTGCAATCTCCGTTTTCTGTTCCTGTTGGTCCTTTTCCCAATCAGTCATGGATTCTTTGACCTTCCCAGGCTTACTAAAACGTATAAACTACCTAGGTTCCTGGCGCCAATTTATCAGGGTAACGTGAATCTGATCGACAAATACCCCACGAGCAATGCTTCACGTAGCACCTGTTTTTACTGTTTTCTCCATATTTTTTTTCTCCATTGTTTGTCCGCTTTTCAATCTCATGTTTTGCGCGCGTACAATTACATATATTTTTAGAAGCCGGATGGAACGCTATTAAACTGCGTGCATTTGAAGCAACGGCATGTTGACGACAACGTAACTTGAAGTACCATTCAAAGGGATCGCGGGCTCACTCCAAGCTTAGAGACAATCAATCAGCACGAAGAGAAACCCTATTATAAATACGAAAGAAAAGTCCTATCGCTACTGTCCTGACTATATGGTAACACATGGCGAAGAGAAACCATTCAAATGTGATACCTGTGAGTCCTGTGAGAAGATATTCTCCCAGTCAAGCAAGTACCTTGGTGCGTCATAAAAGAACACATACTGGAGAGAAACCATTCAAATGTGATGTCTGTGACAAGACATTTTCTCAGTCAGGAAGCTTGGTACACCATAAAAGAACACATACTGGAGAGAAACCATTCAAATGTGATGTCTGTAACAAGACATTTTCTCAATCAGGTAGCTTGGTGCACCATAAAAGAACACATACTGGAGAGAAACCATTCAAATGTGATGTCTGTGACAAGACATTTTCTCACTCAGGTAGCTTAGTACACCATAAAAGAACACATACTGGAGAGAAACCATTCAAATGTGATGTCTGTCACAAGACATTTTCTCACTCAGGTAACTTGGTACATCATAAAAGAACACATACTCAAGAGAAACTATTCAAATGTGATGTCTGTGACAAGACATTTTCTCACTCAGGTAACATGGTACACCATAAAAGAACACATACTGGAGAGAAACCATTCAAATGTGATGTCTGTGACAAGACGTATTCTAGGTCTCATCACTTACTAGTTCATAAAAGAACACATACTGGAGAGAAACCGTTCAAATGTGATGTCTGTGACAAGACATATTCTAGGTCTCATCACTTACTAGTTCATAAAAGAACACATACTGGAGAGAAACCGTTCAAATGTGATGTCTGTGACAAGACATATTGTAGGTCTCATCAGTTACTAGTTCATAAAAGAACACATACTGGAGAGAAACCATTCAAATGTGATGTCTGTGACAAGACATTTTCTCACTCGGGTAACATGGTACACCATAAAAGAACACATACTGGAGAGAAACCATTCAAATGTGATGTCTGTGACAAGAGATTTTCTCAGTCCAGTACTTTATCATATCATAAAAGAACACATACTGGGGAGAAACCTTTTAAATGTGGTGTTTGTGACAAGACATTTTCTCAGTCAACTAACTTACTGCGACACCAAAGAACTCATACAGAAGAAAAAACATTCAAATGTGGTTTTTGTAATCAGGCATTTAGTAGTGAAATATTTGATCGACATCTTTTGGTGCATGAACTGGAAGCCACAGAACCAACTGGAATGGAATACATTTGTTTCCAATGTGATGCCAGATTTGACTTAGCCACTGATTTAGTAAGTCATGTTAACAAAGGTCATTGAAGATCTACTGTGCTGTATACGTGTACTGGCTACACAAAATAGTAGGTTTTTCCCATTCCAAACTTCACATGTGTAAATTAATATCTTGATTTGCACGGCTGTTTGGAATGGTGGTATGGATATTTAGATTTTGTTTTACTCAAAATATTCAATTTATCATGATAGACCACAGGCAGCCCATTCAACTGAATTGTCTGACTGACTTTAATAAAATGTATTAAATAAGTCATCACAAGCACTTAAACTATTAAAAATGCATTTAAATATCGAATATATACCTGGTGTTGTTGTGTACTGTAGTTCCTTTTTCTATTTCAGCAAACAATGCTGCTCAAACATACAGGTATGAGACTGAAATACAAAAAGGAGCAACACAACACCATGTATTTTATATTTAAATGCATTTTTAATAGTTTAAGTGCTTGTGATGAGATATTTAATACATTTTATTAATATCAGTCAGACAAGTCACTTGAATGGTCCACCTGTGGATGGCACTGACATTTTATATTGACAATTACATTATTATATTGATGTAATTGAATTATGTATCAGTCAATGTTTTGCCTCACTTGGGGCATTAATTATAACCCAGGGGCATTTTGCATTTTAAAATTTTCCCTGTCTTGAGTTAGAGCACATGTTTTTGTTTAACTAATATGTGTTTTCTTGCATGAAGAAATTATGTGTTCTGTCTGGATAGTTGGACATACTTCTATTTATTGCCAGTATTGAATCGAGCTCTTTGACTCTTTTCAATAAAATTTTAGCTACTGCAAAGGACAAAAACCAAAGTATGATTAAAGTGTAAACCAAAGTTGACATGTGTATTATTTGTCTAAGAAAAAACTGCATAAATGTACTATACCATCATGAACTCATGTGTACACATGTTATACTGTATAGTCTACCTGCTATGGCTGGTATACTGTACAGTAGGTGGTTTGAAAGCTATGAGACTGGTAATGATGAATGTCAAATTGACCAACCCTGTAGAACTCCTTTGATATCAAATACAATAAAACCAATGACCCAGGAGTATAAAGAACTCAGGTCAATTCCCTGTGCAACCCCCCCAATGTTTCAGCAAAACATTGATTTGTGCATTATGTTGACATTAGCTTGTGTTAATATATCATAGAACCATGCCTTGGAAATGTAATATAATATTTTTTTTCTTTGAGTAGTTCTAGACGTTATTCTACACATAACTTTAGTTTCATTCTTTTTTAAAATATTAATCCCCGAGCCAGGCGATGGGCCGAAGCCTGGAGCCCGGTGAGGGTGCTAATCTCGACACGCGTGGAGTCCATTTTACATGCGTGTAGAAAAAGCGAGGGAGACGAAATCTGTGAAATAGTTTATTTATTTATTTGTTTGTATATATATATATATATATATATATATATATATATATATATATATATATATATATATATTTGGTACGGTGTCACGCGGTAAGAATAGTTGGACACGGGTGACTAGTGTCTACTTAAATAATAAAAGAGAACAACGAAGAAAGGATACAACAGCCGGTTTAATATATCTTGAAGTGAAACCAGAGAACCTGAAGAAACCAGACGCCGTATGGTAAACAAAACTCGATCTGAATTGCATTGGTTATGGTCACTCAGTGGTCAAATAATTTTAAAGTTATAAACGGTAGGATTCTTGTTGTCTTATAACCTAAACTAGAAATACATAAATGCAATAACCCCTCGCCCGCTTGTACAGCAACCCCCCTTGCGCTCTTTTCTTGTTGGAGGCCTGGAAATAACTACTCCTGTCGGAATGAAAATATAGTTTTAATTCTGGTAGAATATTTGAAATAAAAAACAAAAACTCAATTTTTTTAAAGAAAAATGCTACAAAAAAACAAAGAAAAATTTAAGGATGATATTTCGTAAAATATATTGAATGAAAAAAATTACATGTCGCCTCCCAGGTTTCGAACTCGATCTCGTTCGCGTGCAAGCCGACGACGTTAACCACCACGCTACTGAAGCAGGCGTCAGAATTTTATCAAAACATTAAGGTTATATGTTACAGTTCTTTCTTCCATGTTTACAAAGACCATTGCTTGGTATCTAAAAATATTTGCATTTTGAAAACTACTCAAACTCCCCTATTCATTTATGATATTTTTAATTTATTTAAACAAATATAACAAAAACAGTTTTTCATTTCGAAATCTGAATTGCTGAAAATTTTCTCACATACATGTTAATGGGCCTTAATAAATATTTCAACAGCATTTGTACGTTTTAAAAAAATTCCTTTTCCATTTTTTATGCTAAATTATAAACAACCGCTAAGTCATATTAAGTAGTTTTACAAAAAGAAAACTATTTAAAAGAAGATAAGGCGGCAGCCACAGGTAAAAAATACAACGGGCATCGGCAAGAAAAAAACATGCAATTATGGATATGATACGTTTACAACGGACTTCAAGGACACACAAAATGTCATAATATAAAACAAAATTAACAGTCATAGACGTAAACAGGGAAACTCGAACAGTTTTGCTACTAAGTGTTCGTGATTACTGAGAGCGACTGCTCTATATTTTTACCGTAGCTTAAACTTTTCGGCCTTTATCATCGTTGGTTTTCTATATCTTTTTCCCTCTTTCGAGGTTCGGTTTGACGGGTTTCCTTTAGTCAAGACGTTGATTTGTTTCTGTTCTTTTGAAATGAATGTACGTATCCTCAAAACTCCTTTCTCAAGTCTTTTTGTCAAGAATATATTACTTCAAATCTTTTTTGTCAAGAACTATATCGTTTCCAGTGCCCTACAATCTTCACCGCGCGTGGTCCGTCCACACACACACACACACACACACATATATATATATATATATATATATATATATATATATATATATATAGAGAGAGAGAGAGAGAGAGAGAGAGAGAGAGAGAGAGAGAGAGAGAGAGAGAGAGAGAGAGAGAGAGAGAGAGAGAGAGAGAGTAGCTTCACCAGATCTGTCAGTTGCCTGACGATTGCTTTACTGCGTGAAACTCCGAGTAGCACAGCAAGTCTACCGAATAAATAAATATATATATATATATATATATAATGTATATATATATATATACAAATATTCAGATCGCTCAAACTGATTCGCATTTGAGCACGCGTGTAAAGTGGACTCCACGCATGTCGAGATTAGCACCCTCACCGGCTCGGGGACAATATACAGCTTCACGTTTTCGTGCTTTCCCTTTGCTCGTCCAAACCATAAGTCAGCTTAACTAAAGCTAACTTAAAACACTTTCTTTATAAGCTTATGTTTATGTTATTCATTGACTTTGCATGGGCTTTGGCGATTTTTTTTGCTGTATTTCCAAATTTTCCACTGAAACGTGGGCTGTTTAACACTTCTTTCTGGGATCCGATTCTACTGAATTGTTTTATCTCAGACTCTATTATAAATGTAGTTTTGAGCTGTTAACTTTTAATTCTGCCTTTACAAAACATGTATACATAGCCACATAGGGAAGCCATAAGCTATTTAAGTGCTTGCTAAAAACAATCCCTTTTGAATCCTCCTATAAAAACAATATATTTTTTTACAACCAGGTCTAAATTTTGCTTTGATATGTTCAACTTTCATTAATCATTAAATCAGTTAGTCATCCTATCCATAAATTCTATAATTATCTCGAGGATTATCATTTGCTTTAAAATCTGTTTGTTTTTATATTGGTTGTATATCAGGAGTGCTTATTTTAAATCCGGGTGGGTGGGTGGGTGGCTGGGTGTTTCAAAAAAATATTTAATAAAAGTGGGCGAAGGGTTGTTCCATTCATGTATTTCTAGTAATTAAGTACCTTCTCTGATACTGATTCGTACTCAGTAAATACTGAACTTGTCGAATATCTGATACCGAGTATCTTACATTATTTGATATTGGGGAGCACGGGTGGCATGTGCTATTAGGGTGCTGCCTCTCACCAATAGTTAAGCCTGGTTAGACGGGGTTAGTACTTTGGATGGGTGACCGTCTGGGAATAACCCCATTCTCGGGGTGGGGACTCATGAGATTAGAGTTTAGTTGGTCTCTCCTGTGATTCGAGGGTTTTTCGCTGGGTTCTCCGGTTGTCCTCCCTCCATAAAATCAACACCTATAGATCTTAGCTGTAAAGGGAGGACCCCTCCAGCCCTGCTGAAAAAGTTATCCTCCTCAAATAAAGAATAATAATAATAATTGAACTTGCAGTTTATCCACTTTTGAAGAAACACTATGGTCCACCTTAATCATGACAAAGTTATATTACCCTTCCTTGACCACTTTATTCCCCTCCTTCTGAGCTCCCGTGTAGGGCTGTTTAAATACAGGTATAGTTGCTGTTTGGAACCTGGTCAAGTGGTCATCCTATGCAAATTATAAAATTATCCAAACATACCAATAGTCATGCTACAGTATTGAAATTCACGATCAACGATATCCAGCAATAAAGCAAAGTATATTCAGTAATACAATTACGACTTAAAAATGCATTGACGTAAAAGTCTCCCTCAGTGGTCAAGTTAGAAGTCATGCTAAGCATGAACAAAATTTCTTGAAAAATATCTGTTTATGAATGTCCACCTTTTTTGTATAAACAAAACTTTGTGGCGGTTCATATGGCTCGGGTATTCAGTAAAAGGAATGTGCAAAATATAATAATGTGACTGTGATTAAAATCACCAAGGACGATTCGAATTCGAAGTTAAAAAGCAGGAAGTGCGAGCGAGGTATTTGTTTTCACCGCAATATGCAAACTATATGATAAACATTGTGTGTCTTGTGTAGCCACAGACCAATATAAAGAGCAGTACCAAATAGTTTAATTATGAGAACACATATGTACGAGTTTGGCATTTTATTCCGTTCAGTCAGTTCAGATAAAAATAGTTAAGAGGATTGAGGATTTAATACCATCAACGCGAGTATCAAATTTCGAATTTTGAGTCAATTTGTATAAAATTTGAGGTTGTATTCATTTTCCAGTTTCAAAGCGAAAATTCTCATTGAACAAAGAGTGGTAAATAAACCTCTCGGAACTCGGAAGCGTTAAAATATAATCCTCAATGGTTAATATTTATAGTGGTTAATAAAGTTTTCATTTAAATTTAAAAGTATAATCTCTCAGTTTACTATACATATATTTTATTTAGTCCCATATCTAATATTAACTACTTATTGACCGATGAAATATCGGACCGATGTTTTTTTAGTATGGACCGAGACGAGCGCAGCGAGTTGAGGTCTATGCAAAAAAAAAACAGGGGTCCGATATTTCACTAGTACAGACCGAACAAGCGAGGTATTTTTCAATTGCTTTTGTTTGACATATTGCTCAAGATCGTACGTTAAGTAGGCCGTAGGATGTCTCTGCATACGAAGCACAGAAATAAATTTCCGTTGCCGTCATCCGGGGCTAACTAATTTCATTACGAATCTCTACTTGAACATCGGGGCATGAATATCCCTGGTGGCCCCAAGCGAAAAAGTTGAACAATAGCTTCTGTTGAGCGTTTGTATCCAAGAGAAGGGTGTAAAGTATTTGCAGGCCATTTCGGTAAATTTCGTCAGAGTTTCTGCCACAATAAATATTTTCAAAATATTTTCAAAAAATAAAATGCTCAGACTTGAAACGTGCGAAGTGAAATCAGAGCGAAGTCTTATGACCTTAATTAAATAATTGCAAGCGATTTACCAAAATGACGCTGCAAACCTTAACGGAGATCTTAAAACGCGTTTTTGTACTACAAAATCGTTGTTTTGTTGTTATCTTTTTACCGGATTTATTACGGTACATTTATACATTGTATGCTGGTAACTTTTGCAGTAAGAATTTAAACTTTGTAACGGTTGTCCAAGGCTTCATTCGCTTTTAGCTTTCTACCAGTTTTAATCAGCAAAAGTTATATTTCATCTTCATCTGGTAAAAGTTCATCTTCATCTGGTAAAAGTTCATCTTCATCTGAAACGCTTTCGTTTCCATTAGCGTTTCCAATATCATGTTCATTGGTGGAATTTGTACAACCACTGCATGAACAATGAACACAAGCTGGTACATTTCAGCTCTGCCTTCAAGCATGAACAACGCTTGGTCCCGCATCCACTTTTAAACCACAATTGACATTTTCCAAAATGCTTTCTTTAACAACAAAACTATGATTTTGTAGCACAAAGACGCGTTTACAAAGGTTTGCAGCATCATTTCGGTTAATCGCTTGCAATTTTTAATTAAGGTCAATACGTCATAGGACTTCACTCTGATTTCACTTCGCACGTTTCAAACACTAAGTCTAAGCATTCTATTATTTGAAAATCTTTTGAAAATATTTATTGTGGCATAAATCCTGCTGAAATTTACAAAAATGACCTGCAAATACTTTACACCCTTCTCCTGGATACAAACGCTCAACAGAAGCTGTACTAGAGAAAAAAACAACAAGTGAGTTACACTTACAGCCAACCACTTACAGATAAAAAGTAGACAAAAAATGCTGACTCAGTATTTTTAAAAAGTTTGGCCAACGATATATTGGTAACGAATGACTAAAAGTGATCGGTCCGACATAGTTTTTTTGTCCATTTAAGTTCGTCTATCTGGTAGTATTGTCAAATTTTTGTATTTAAACTTTGTAACGGTTGTCCAAGGCTTCATTCGCTTTTAGCTTTCTACCAGTTTTAATCAGGAAAAGTTATATTTCATCTTCATCTGGTAAAAGTTCATCTTCATCTGAAACGCTTTCGTTTCCATTAGCGTTTCCAACATCATGTTCATTAGTGGAATTTGTACAACCACTGCATGAACAATGAACACAAGGTGGTACATTTCAGCTCTGCCTTCAAGCATGAACAACGCTTGGTCCCGCATCCACTTTTAAACCACAATTGACCTTTTCCAAAATGCTTTCTTTAACAACAAAACTATGATTTTGTAGCACAAAGACGCGTTTACAAAGGTTTGCAGCATCATTTCGGTTAATCGCTTGCAATTTTTAATTAAGGTCAATACGTCATAGGACTTCACTCTGATTTCACTTCGCACGTTTCAAACACTAAGTCTAAGCATTCTATTCTTTGAAAATATTTTGAAAATATTTATTGTGGCATAAATCCTGCTGAAATTTACCAAAATGACCTGCAAATACTTTACACCCTTCTCCTGGATACAAACGGTCAACAGAAGCTGTACTAGAGAAAAAAATCCAAGTGAGTTACACTTACAGCCAACCACTTACAGATAAAAAGTAGACAAAAAATGCTGACTCAGTGTTTTTAAAAAGTTTGGCCAACGATATATCGGTAACGAATGACTAAAAGTGATCGGTCAGACATAGTTTTTTTGTCCATTTAAGTTCGTCTATCTGGTATTATTGTCAAATTTTTGTATTTAAACTTTGTAACGGTTGTCCAAGGCTTCATTCGCTTTTAGCTTTCTACCAGTTTTAATCAGCAAAAGTTATATTTCATCTTCATCTTGTAAAAGTTCATCTTCATCTGAAACGCTTTCGTTTCCATTAGCGTTTCCAACATCATGTTCATTAGTGGAATTTGTACAACCACTACATGAACAGTGATCACAAGGTGGTACATTTCAGCTCTGCCTTCAAGCATGAACAACGCTTGGTCCCGCATCCACTTTTAAAACTACAATTGACATTTTCCAAAATGCTTTCTTTAACAACAAAACTATGATTTTGTAGCACAAAGACGCGTTTACAAAGGTTTGCAGCATCATTTCGGTTAATCGCTTGCAATTTTTAATTAAGGTCAATACGTCATAGCACTTCACTCTGATTTCACTTCGCACGTTTCAAACACTAAGTCTAAGCATTCTATTATTTGAAAATCTTTTGAAAATATTTATTGTGGCATAAATCCTGCTGAAATTTACCAAAATGACCTGCAAATACTTTACACCCTTCTCCTGGATACAAACGCTCAACAGAAGCTACTAGAGAAAAAACCCCAAGTGAGTTACACTTACAGCCAACCACTTACAGATAAAAAGTAGACAAAAAATGCTGACTCAGTGTTTTTAAAAAGTTTGGCCAACGATATATCGGTAACGAATGACTAAAAGTGATGAGAGGCAGCGCCCTAACAGCATACGCCACCCGTGCTCCCCCAGTACTTACTGCTGGGGTTTTTCTCTGTCTTTTGGTGCTACACGAAGGTATCAAAAACCACTGAAGATATCCAGCTTACTGAACCATTTTCTCCCATCGAGTTCCAAAATCATTTGTACATGAGACAATGGGCAGACGTCTGGCTTTGTGAATTTGTTCAGTTTGTGATAGTCCCAGATCGACAAGACGTGGCTGGGAGTGACTTGTAGACCCTGTTCGGTTTCCTTCTTCACTAGAAGACAAGGTGTTCCCCCAAGGAGATGTATCGAAGGTTCCAAAGTATTTTGTTCAATCATCTTCTGAATCTCTTGTTTAATGAGTTGTAATTGAGCAGGAGAGTGGTAGTATGGGGTTGAATACTGGGGTTTAGCATCACTAATGTCAATATGATGTTCAGGCAACATAAATACATGTGTATAGTGACAAATAAGAGTTTCAAGTTCTGCTGTCTGTGCAGGGGAAAGAGTAAGATTGTCATGAAGATGAATGGCATCGATAACCATATTTTGGTATTCTTCAGAATATGGTTCAAGGGTACGGTATTGTCGCTCAATAAAGGTAGATCACGGTCTTCGACAATCAACAACAACCAAACAAGCCTACTATTATAATAATTTTAACGAGTATATGGGAGATTCTCGAAAAACCTGGCAGACTATAAATGAACTTACTTCACGAAAATCTGGGAAAATTTCGGTGACATCACTAAAAGTGAATGGGGATTATTAATAACCAATCCAACTGATTTGTCGAATGAATTTAATGATCATTTTGCTACTATAGGTCCAAAACTTGCCAGTGAGATTTCTTCCTCGGATGACAGTAGCCATCTGAAGTACCTCACTGGCACAGATAAAAACTTTCAGCTCCATCCCACAACCACAGCTCAAGTTTTTTTCATTTTTGAATAAACTAAACAAGTCAAAGGCAATTGGCCTCGATAAGATTTCTGCCAGGCTTATTCGGGAACGCGCTGATCTTATTTGCATCCCTATTTGTGATATTTTCAATCAATCAATAAATTTAGGTATATTTCCTGATGATTGGAAATGTGCACGGGTAACCCCACTTTTTAAAGAAGGTAATCGGGACAATTTAAATAATTATCGGCCAATTTCTGTGAGCTCGGTAGTGGCCAAAGTGTTCGAAAGAGAAGAATTGTTTATGACCAATTATATGCCTACTTAAAAGAGCACAATATTATTTGTAAATATCAATCAGGATTTCGTACTATTGACTCAACTGTTACGGCTCTATTAGAAGCCACGGATAATTGGGCATATAATATCGATAGCGGAAAAATCAATGCTGTTGTTTTTCTTGTCTTAAAGAAGGCTGTCGACACAGTTGAGCACGAGATCCTTTTATCCAAACTAAGCCATTACGGCATACAAGGTAATACATACCAATGGTTTAAATCATATTTGGAAAACCACACATATGTGTTCATCAATGGGCCGCTCTCTAATAAATGTTCATTAAGTTGTGGCGTTCCCCAAGGGACAATTTTAGGACCACTGCTATTCCTATTATATGTCAATGATCTTCCAAATTGTCTGTTAAATTGTCAGGCAAGGATGTATGCAGACGACACCAATCTTACATTAGTGGGTGACAATGCAGACAATATTCAATCAAATTTAAACCAAGATTTAGAAAATGTTAGTAATTGGTTGAAAGCTAACAAACTCACTCTAAATATGACCAAAACTGAATACATGCTCATTGGATCACGGCAGAGGTTAAATACTCTCACAGATTCCCCAGCAATTGCAATGAATGGTGCTGAAGTAAGCAAGGTAGCTACTACAAAATCACTTGGAGTAATTATCGATGACAAACTCAATTGGAATAGCTACGTAGATAAATTAACAAAGAAGAACGCCTCTGGGATTGGGGCCATGAAACGAATTAGGCACCTTGTCCCTCCGGCGACCTTGCATCTCATATATCAAGCTTTAATCCAACCGCACTTTGATTACTGCAATATATTGTTTGGGGGAACTGTAGGACAACCGTACAGGATAAGATACAAAACTTACAAAACAGAGCAGCCCGTGTTTTGACTTTTTCAAATTATGATGCTGATGCTGGTGATCTATTTGAAACCCTAAGGATGGAAAAATCTAATTCGCCAGCAACAAATTCAAAGAGCCATAATGGTTTATAAGTCACTACACGGGTTGGCCCCAGAGTATCTATGTTCCAAATTCGAAAATAAAATATCTACATACAACATCAGGAACTCTGAAAATAAGGTCAATGTTCCATTACCGCGCACAAATTATTACAAAAATAGCTTTGGCTATGGTGGCGCCATTCTTTGGAACAGTCTTCCTTATTACGTAAGACAAATAGAATCCCTAGGGAGATTCAAACGCGCAGTCAAACAAGTACTTTGAGGCACGGCATTCGTGGAAAGCAGCTCTTATATAATAATTTTAATTTTATAAACATGTAAATATATTTAACAATTAGTCGCCGAAGGCGAGGTGATTACAAGCCTATATTCACTGAGCCGCTTCGGCGAAGTGAATATAGGCTTGTAATCACCGAGCCTGAGGCGACTAATTGTTTTAGTAAAAATTTTCAGGTGCTTACCAACAATAATTCAACTTGATTAAATTAAATTCACACTAAATAAATTATTTTAATAACATAATTTGCATCCGGAAGTAAGTCCGCATAAGTTAACGTCACAACCTCACATGCATGCGCTGTGTGTTGTTGCATAGTTCGAAAGGAAAGCGACAAGTCAACAGTTATTAAATTAAGCTAGGCTGAAAAAGCAAATATCGCCAAACAAATCAAGCAGAAATGTTCTACAACATAATCCATATCAACGTGTATTGTTCATATTCACATTGAATGTAAACTGGCAATTGCTGAACGACCCAGATGGAAGGATTGAACCCGAATTTAAGCCAAGTGACGTGAAAAAGCTTTCATGTTCAGTCGGCGGCAAATGTTGGCAGGATGATGGGCATGGAAGTGGTGTAGAAATCGAAGCCGATGACCCATCTTTCTCCTTGGATAAATCAAGAGACCGGCGACGAGATTCTGGACTTCTGTCACTATGAATGAACGATGTTAGAGCTGTCGACATTTGCTTGAACTGGTCAAGTGTTGGTCGTTCGCAGTAGCTTTCGATGCTCGAATCGCTCTTGTGGCCCGTGATGGCTTTGACTTTCCGAGTCTCGATGTTGTTTCCAGATAAAACAGTAACGGTTGTCGCTCTCAAAGACTGGTTAGTGAGATACGGGTTGATTTCAGCTCTTTCAGTCATCCTTCGTAGCATGTTTTCCAGTGTATTGTGGCCAACGTTGCAAGCATCGTACCAGACATCATGAGCTTTCGGATTAAATTTCGTCGAGCTCTTACTTTTCGGCCTTTGGAATAAACCATCAATATTGGGGTTCAGATGGCTCAAGTACATTTTCAGGATTTCCACAGGGCATCTTCTTGAGTCTGGTTGCGAAAATATTTTCCCGTCGGAGTGGTCTTCGGATCCATCTAGGCCTCCCGTGTGGTTTTTGGTCGTGAGAACAACACCAGGTTCACTTCTGTTTAACTCAAAGTATTCCTGGCCGTATGCAGTTGTAACCAGGCGCAGCATTGACTTCTTTAGTGAACTTTGGTTTTCCCTGCCCCGTTTTCCGAAGTAGATGGAAATTAAAAACCACGCAGTTTGAAGCAAGGCTCGAGGACTTTGTGTGTCAACATCAGCAAGCTCGCCTTTCTCGTACAGCTTCTTGATGGTGTCGGCTGTCAAGGGAATTTTGTGGACTGTGGCGGCTATCTTTTCTTCTTTAACGAGCTGTTTAAGGTACGAACTGAGTGTTTTATTCGCTTCACTGAATAATGCTTTGTCACATATCGAAAATCGTTGGTTGTAAGGCGGTGCTTTCAAGTAGCGGTCAAGTGCTGACCGTATCGAAAAAGACTTGTTTTCTTATAAAAACTTCCGTCTTGCTTTCTTGCCGAGACGTAAAACTTAGGCAGACACTTGTTGATCTCCTCAATACTCATGCTTTCAAATGCTGTGTTGAATTCATTTTGCTCATGAAACCAGTCTATTAAAAAATGAAGTTTTTGTGTTTATTTTGGTTATCGTTTGTTTACATTAAAACTTATGCGGACATCACCGCTTCACCGGTGCAACAAAGCCAGTTTTCCTGGATAAAAAGAACGTTAAGTTAGACATTTTACCTTGAAAGATTTTTACACCATATTTTGTGGCTTCTTTGGTTTTTTGTGGAATACCATCTTCTTTAATTTTCTCAATTTCTTCTTCTGTAACTACAGCAAAACGAGCAGCCATTTTGAAGAAAATGAAAAAGTTTATAGTCACTGGGTAGCCAGTGACTATAGCATCAGAGACGGTCAACCTCGACGAATCAGATTGCGAGAAATTAAATAGTCACCTGAAAATTTTTACTAAATAGTTATAGTATTTTTTTTTGTAGCTGATGAATTGACCGTGGATAAATAAAGATTATATATCTATCAATCTATCTATTGATTGGCATAGTATAAATTGATCTTATATGTTTGCAGTCGTCTCTCAAATCTGGATACCACTAATTTCCTGGGACAGGGGGCGTAGGAAGCAGGGGGGCGGGGGGGCAATATTTTATAAAGGGGGGGGGCGGAATAGCTTTCGGCCCCCGCAAAAATAATTGATTTATTATTAATTTCGGCCAATTAATAATAATATACATCCTGACTCACGGATTGCATAGACTCACAAATCATAATGAAAGAATTAATGAAAGGGCCTAACGAAAGAGGTAGAGAAGACTCTGAAAATACCATTTCCGACGATCTAGAGACTCCAAATTTTCGAAATTTTCCCGCTCGGCGCCAACTATGGTGGCGCCTCGTGGGAGTCGGCCCCCCTAAATTTGTCAAGGTTCGATTCGTACGCCCCTGTCCTGGGAAGTCTGCAACGTCTGGTGGCGCGCAGAGGACATCCAGCAACAATATTCTCGGACAATGGAAGAGTGTTTGTTGGTGAAGCGAAATGGCTTAAGAAGATCGAGCTGACGGGCGACTTCAAACTTATAGCGCGAACCAAGGAATTATTCATTGGAAATTTAACATTAGCCGTGGCCCGTGCTGGGGAAGCGAATTTCAGCGATTGATCGGCCTCTTTAAGCGAGATTTTTTCAAGACCACTGGTGGAGGGACTCTATTCTGGGTGGATGTACCCATTTTAAGTACCGATGTGGTACTTAAAGGGAAACCCAATTCAAGCGACGTCCATTATCGTATGTTGAAGATGACATTCAGCTGCCCACCCTGACAACATCCACCTTCTTATTCCAATGGTCCAATCGCTTGCCTGAACAACAGCCTTTGCGGAAAGACAACATTGACGTACGGAAGCGGGCGAAGTGTTTGAAATCCTGCGAAAACTCACTCTGGAAACGAAGGATGGGGGAATATTTACAGCGTTACCCACATAGGCGTAGAGTTTTGTTTTCGTCTACGGGGGCTGAAGTGCTGAACAGGGCCTTTCTAAGAATTTTCTCGTGGTGGGCGTTTACAAAATGGGACTCTTCTAGGGGGGTCCGGGGGCATGCCCCCCGGAGATTTTTGAAATTTAGAGTCTTGGAAATACCATTTCCTGCATTCTGAGGGGTGATTTTTAAGAACGCTGAAGGTCATGAAATGTCATTAAAACTAGTTAAAATACAACACATTTCAACAATTTTTAAATGTTGTGTTTACTGGGTTGACTTATCACTGCATATGGGTGCTTTTGGCTGACAGGAATGAGGCTGTAACAGTTACTTTAGCCTAACGGGTAACCTATAATTTGTGAATGGTGATTGATGAGTCAGTCGCTGCAAAATTTCTGGGGAATGGGGGGGGTGGGAGGAGGCTCAGCCCCCTCATTGAGATTTCTCCGGGCGTTAAAGCCCCTCAGCCCCCCCCCCCCCCCCTACGGTTACCCGAACGTCATCGTTGCAATAGAAATAGCAAGAAAGTTTCCCTTTAAATAGGCGATGTAGTCACTAAAAGTAGTAAAAGTAGCGTGACAAATGGCCTTTGCTCGAAACGTTAATTAGACTCCTACGTTCTCTGTTTCGGCAGTATATCTAACCTTACTATATTTCGATGTAGTCACTGTCCGCGCAGAAGCCAATAATAGCCGAAGATGGCCCTTGGGTGTCGTCAGTGGCGTGGTGGCAAGTTTCAGGCTGGGTTGGCCAGATTAGCTTTGGCGCACCCCCCCCCACCCCCCCACCCCCCCGCCCCCCCATCCAAAAAAAAAATGAAAAAATGTCTTTACTGTATTTGATATATGATGATCGCAGTTTTTGTTTTAAAATAACTGAAATAGCAAAATATAATTTTACAACAAACAACCGGTTATCTCAAAGGCGACGCCAATGCGAACCTGAACGCACGTGCACCCCAAAGTAGCGCGAAACATCTTTGAAATCTAGAGTCTCTGATATGCCATTTCCTGCATTTTGGAGTGAGATTTTTCAGCATTCTGCAGATTATAAAATATCATAGAAAACACAAAAGATTACAGATCTTTATATCCCACCATTGAAGACCTAGCTATACAAAGAGATAGGTTTATTACTCGGGCTACTATGGTAGGCCGAGTCTAGGTTTCGTGTTTTTTTCAGAGGAGGACGGACCAATCTCGTCCCCAGAACCAAATATGCCCAGCCGCGCGGGCAAGTTGAATGGCTCTCGGCAAATCGATTTGAGACACCCAATTTTTGGGTGTCCCGTGGCCTGCGCAGTAGTTATTTCGTACCTAGCCTCTTGTAGAACCTATTACGCGGTCGAAAATTGATTGCAAGTTGCAACTCACGGCTCAGCACTCTTGGAGAGGTTTTCAGAATATTGGCGAAAATATTACTTTAATTCATTATAACAGACGGTGGAGGAGACGATAATTGCTCGCTGGATGCTGCCATTGATTTTTCTTTGGAAAAAAATTGGGAAAAGCGGCTTAAAAGTGAAGCCTCAGCAGAGGACGCTATTCGCGTGAACTCCCATTCAGAAGTATTTGTCGACAATATGAAGGTATGCTTTTCTCATAAATGCTTGTTTTTGAATTACCGTGGTAGTGTGGTTAGGTATGTTATAGTGGATTAATTGTCTGGCCTATTAAATGCTAACCTAATCTGGTCCAAAGTTCAGTTCATATAGTTAATTCCAGTGTGAAATAATAAATTTTAAAACCAAGCCAAAATATATCATAGATAATGGAAGGGGAACTGGATAGGAAACTTACGAAACCGGAAACGATGTTTGCACAACTTGCTATGGTAATTATACGGTTATAAGCGGGCAATGCACCTAACAGGTGGTCCCACATGGCTAAAATCAGACACTGCTGAACTTAAGTGATATTACACTTTTGTCTAATTTCAGCAATAGGTGCATTAGCTGCTTTTAAGTGTGTAATTACCATAGCAAGTTGTGCAAACAACGTTTCCGGTTCTTTGACCTCGTTTGAAGTTTCCTATCCAGTTCCCCTTCCATTATCTATGAATATATGTATGGTTCTAATTTTAGTATATATTTATTTATTTAAACTCATTTGATTTGATGTGTATTTATATTTGGTCTTTCAGGAAAGATTTTCACCATGCTTATGGGAAACTGGGCTTGCTTACTACAAGATTTCCTGATTAATTTAAATTGGCTTTAACTGCAACAGCAACCCAAACCAGAGAAAATGAGAGTGTGAGTCTTTAGGGCTTACTAATTATCAATGCAAACATTATTGAAGTAAACCCAGAGCGGTGAAATATATATTTTGCTGTGGCAAGTCAGCCAAACACAGGAGAAAACAAGCCACACCAGATCCTAACCCGACTTGCTGATGAACTTAGACAGAAGAAAATAAATGCACCAAAGACATTAGTGTATGGTACAATGGATGTTATGGTGTATACTTAGCCTGCGTAGCAGGCTCTAGGGGGGGGGGGGGGGGGAGGAGGGGAAGAGCGAAAACGCGCGCGAGGGGAGCGAAAGACTGGGGAGGGGAAGGGAAGGGAGAGCCTGCAGGAAGTCTATTGTTTTGTCGTATTTACTCGTTCTCTCAGTGAACGAGAAATCTGATTGGTTGAAAATGACAGAAATGCTAATTATTCATTATAGCGCGTCATGGCACAGAATACGAACATGGCGGATGGGGAGCTGATGTTGTTTGAGGAATGTTTCTCGAGAGTTTTGCTCACCTTAAAAGAGTCTAAAGGCCCTGATTTCATGCACTTTTAAGGAGGAGCAAAAAAAGTGTTTACAACATTTGTTTATGAAGAGAGAGATGTAATCGCTGTGATGCCCACAGGACTTGGGAAGAGTTTGATATTTCAGTCGCTGGTATTATTCACACAGCAAAGTTATGTTCTGGTCATCGTTCCTTTAAAAAGTATCATTGCCGACCAGATATCAGAGCTCAAGTCAATGGGAATAACAGCGTGCTCTATTGGCGACTACATTGACAACAGTATGGACGATATTTGCAGTGGTAAATATATTGTGTGTGGATCTGCAGAGTATGTTACGGACGCGAGGTTTCTCGAGGAGTTGAAAAAACCTTCTATTTTCAGCGAAAACTTGGCAGCGTGTGTCATAGATGAACGCATACAATACAGACCTGGGGTGGGCAAAGGTAAGCAACTGAAGTAACTGTTGTGAAAAGTCTAGGTCAATTCTTCAATCTCTATCTTGTATAATTAGCTTGTTGGTATGAAATTAAAAAATCAACACGTTTCGGATTCATTCAGTCATTGGGAATAGATATTTAAGCTTATCTGTTTGATGGCTAAAGGATGTTGAAATGTAACTGGCTTATTTCTGTATGACTAACCTATTTTTTATGCTCAACAGCGATGGGAAATGTAAAGGAAAACACGATGGCATAGCCTTCCGTGCGGCTAATGGAGAGCTTGCAATATTACGGTCATTTCTAAAAGAAGGTGAGCAGAGAATATTTATTTGTTGTATTTGCTCTCAGATGATATACGTGTCGTAGTATATAACCTTAGTATAAAACTGTTAGGAGCGATTATAGATTACTCGTCAGATTTTAAACGTTTCTTTACATGCAAGAATAAACATAGCAGGCTGGAATAAACATGGCAATTAATAATTATTTCAAAACAGTTTATCTAGCCTGCTGCTACGCAGGCTACAGTTTACCTTAAATAAGAGTTAAGTAGAAATCTGAAATACGGTGACTTCAAAGAAAGAAGCAATTCTATTAGGTGAATTTTGGTTATGTGGATATAGAAACAACTGGGAATACAGGAACAAGAGATTATCAATTATTTTCTGTCCCTTTCATTATTATAGGTACTCCAATTGCTGCATTAACTGGAACAGCAGATGAAAGAACACTTGCTGTTGTAGAGGAGAAACTCCTGCTGAAAACCCCCTTCAAAATCAGAATCAGCCCCAATAGAAACAACATTCGTTTTTCTGTAGAAAAATATAAGAAGGAAACCATCATGACAGGACTGGACTGAACTTTTACTATCTGGGCCATTTCAGCTGCCACATTAGGGTTGTAAAATTCCATGCCAATGGAACACTGCACATACAAAACAAACAAACCTGTTGTAATGTAAAAGACTCGGAATTCCTTCTCAGCTTATTCAGACCCCCTGTTTATTAATTCATGGACATTAACAAAAGTTTAATAACATTTTTGATCAACCATATACATCAAAGTTTTGATTTTCCTTCATGTAATTTTTCTACTTCCAGTTATTAAATTCTCACAGCCTGATTCTTTCAGACTCCATAGAGAGCTAGAAGAGTATGTCAAAAGGATCAGCTTAAATAAAATACTACATGTATATGTCTTTAAATTTTATTTATTTCCTTGCAAACCAAACATTAGAAATAATAATTATTAACTTGAAAGTACAGTACATAATCCTTACCATGCCAGATTTTTCAGACATTTCTCCTGAAAATGCATGTGGTATGTGCCAGATGACATCCTTCTGAAAGTTCTTGCAAGCTGGTATATACTTTGTTACTATTCTACTAACAAGAACTGCCCACTGGTTAATCATTTTCTGTTGGACACCTCTATCGGGCAGCAGAGCTGACAGCTGAAGATCATCAGGGTCTACTTGTGGTGCTGTAGTTTTGAGGGTTGGATTAATGACTTTATCCCGTACAGGCACGTAGCCAGGATTTTGAAAAGGGGCGAGCCGAAATAAAAATAATTTTTAGGGGGATCCTGGGGCATGCTTCCTCGGGAAATTTTTAAATCGAGAGTCGCTGAAATGCCATTTCCTGGCTTTTGGAGGAAGATTTTACAGACTCTAAAGGTTAAAAAACGTCATAAAATACTCAAAACACGCAAACGTCATATAGATACTCAAAATACATACACTCAGTAGACTGAATACACTGTTTATAGTTTATTTCCTGACGCAATTGTTATTGCATCAGTTTTGTAGTAACATGTCTGTTGTTTTATATCTAAAGGGGGGGAGCCGCGGCTCCCCTGGCTCCCCCCCGGCTACGTCCCTGATCCCGTACAGCATACTGATGGGTCCAATGAATTGTGCGGTTGGAATGATCTTTAGTTTGAATTCGTGCATGAACTTCATGATCAATGTTGTCTGATACAATTCTTAACAAAAGAAAATAATAAGTTCAGTTCAATAATTGCACATTAGAAATTGTGATGATGTATTTGTGTGGCATAACCACCCTAACCTCAAATGAAAAAATAAGGAAATAAGTACTAAAATATAAATAAGGTTACTTGGCTGTTCAATTTATTCTGTACATTTTTGTAACAACTGGCCTTAAAGTGCCACTAACCCCAAAAACTTTTTCTCGCAAATCTAAGAGCCCTTATTGAGTGGATTAGGCCAGTTAATAAATTATTGGTATTGGACGTTTCGTTGATCTTCTGTAGACGACCAAAGTTGCATCTGCATGCCCCATGGCAGAGTAGGAAAGGGAATGGGTATATTCCTGGTGTTACGTCAGACAAGTCAAACAAGGAACTCCTTTGAGCTCTGTCTGGTAAATACATAGAATTTTTCGGGTTGAAAATTCATTTTCCCAACTAACTCACTGTAAAAATTCTACGCATTCAGCAGACAGAGCTCAAATGAGTTCCTTGTTTGGCTTGTCTGACGTCACACCAGGAATATACCCATTCCCTTTCCTTCTCCGCCATGGGACATGCATATGCCAATTTTTGCAACTTTGGTGGTCTACAGAAGACCAAAGAAATGTCCAATACCAATAATTTATTCACTGGACTAATCCACTCAATAAGGGCTTTTAGATTTGCGAAAAAAATTTTTTGGGGTTAGTGGCACTTTAAGAACACAATTTGTAACTACTCAGGGTGATCAGGCTCTGGGGGGGGGGGGGGAGAGGGAAGGAGGGGAAGAGCAAAAACACATGCAATGGGGACTGGTTCACTCTTCTCCTCCTTCCCTCCCCCCCCCCCCCCGCCCCCTCCCCCAAGAGCCAGGCTACTCATTTTTTATAGGATGGCACCTTTCAAGGGTCAAAATAAACCTCTTTTAATTTGTGAGAACGGTTTAGCCGTTTAGGGGGTCAGGAAATTCAGGACATAGCACTTCTGTCAGTTCAAGTTCAAGACTTCTAATTAACCGAGAAAGTGTGTTAATCCCTTATAACCCAGGAGGTTCCCTATTGACAAGTAAAACCGTCTGGCGTTAGCCAGAGTAAAATTAAATACTCTGGCATTAGCCAGAGTAAAATACTAAAGGCACTCTTGGGCATTAACCCTTTATAACCCAGGATGTTTCCTATTGACAAGTAAAATCGTCTGGCATTAGCCAGAGTAAAGTACTAAATGTACTCTTGGGCATTAAAGAGTTAACCGAGAAAGTTTCTTAACCCTTTATAACCCAGGAGGTTTCCTATTGACAAGTAAAATCGTCTGGCGTTAGCCAGAGTAAAATACTAAAGGCACTCTTGGGCATTAATGGGTTAAATGGTTAAGAAACTCTCAAAATTGCTACACTTTTTTACAAATTTAGGTAATCTAAGAATGTGGTAGAAACTTACTTGTAGGTTGGAAGTTTTGCATTTTGCAACCTTGCTTTTACTGCCATTAAGACATCATCGTTGAATGTACGTCTCCACAAGATTTCTTACTTTTCTTGCGCACGGATTGCAAGCTACTTGAGAAGATGACGGAGATGGATCTATCGATATTCCCACAGGCTTCAGTCCTTCAGCAATCACCTCTCCAAAGCTTTCCTTTCTTTGACTGGGTTTAAATATGTTCGTGTACGATTAAAAAGATAATTGTGTTCCATACCTTAAACGTAAACACGTCTTGCACAAGCGGCAACATTCGTTTTGATATGTTTCAGATCTTGGACGTCCTTTTCGTGGATTTATATTTTCTTTAGCCGACATCCAGGTGAACCCGTAATCCAGGTGCAATAGTATATTTTATTTTGTATTTTGACAAGTGAATTTGCAAATGTAAACAATCACTGCTATTGGTTAATTTTGACAGCTATTGAAAATGAGATTAATGTGGGCGGATAAAGACAAAACAGTAGACTTCCTGCAGGCTCTCCCTTCCCTTCCCCTCCCCAGTCTTTCGCTCCCCTCGCGCGCGTTTTCGCTCTTCCCCTCCCCCCCCCCCCTAGAGCCTGCTACGCAGGCTAGTGTATACTTGGATCAGATGGATGATGACATTTAATGTGTGACACCATCCAACAGTATATTATTACTAGAAATACATGAACGCAATAACCCCTCGCCCGCTTTTGCATGAATTTTTGTAAATACCTCCTGATATTCCCCTTGCGCTCTTTTTTATTGGGGGCTGGAAATAGCCACTCCTGTTGATTAAAATATAGTTTTAATTCTAGTAGAATGTTTGAAATTAAAAAACTGTAGTTTTAATAAATCTATTTTTGGAAGAAAAAGGTAACGAGGAACAAAGAAAAATTTAAGGATGATATTTCGTGAGAAATATTGAGATAAAGAAATTGCACGTTGCTTCCAGGGTTTGAACTCAACCATATTACCGTGCAAGTCGACTATGTTAACCACCAGACTACCGAGGCAGGCGGAAAAATTTTGTCAAAATATTAGGGTTATATTGTACGGTGGCCCACAACGGCAACTTCAAATGTGTGTGTTGGTGATACAAATATGTGTGTGTGAACACGAGTTGCTGCAAATATATGTGTGTGTTATAACGAGTTGCTGCAAATACGTGTGTGATACGAGTTGCTGCAAATATGTGTGTCATACGAGTTGCTGCAAATATGTGTGTCATACGAGTTGCTGCAAATATGTGTGTCATACGAGTTGCTGCAAATATGTGTGTCATACGAGTTGCTGCAAATATGTGTGTCAAAGAGTTGCTGCAAATATGTGTGTCATACGAGTTGCTGCAAATATGTGTGTCAAAGAGTTGCTGCAAATATGCGTGTCAAGAGTTGCGAAGTTACCTGCATATTCATCAGGTGGTCGCTATTACAAAAAATACAATTTACTCGCGCGCTATTCTATAGAAGTTGTTTTTTTAATTTAGATATATCGTACAGCATTTAATGCTCTTTCATGTAGTATAAGTTTTACTATTCCACAGTCGCATAAACCCATGAACGACTCAGGCAAGCCTTAAACAAGTTGATTTTGTCTAAATTCTGTATGTCGAGAGTGCGGATAGTAAGTGGTAATCTGTCGACAGTCGATCTTGACTGAAGCAGGGCGTAGCCAGGGTCTTGGGTTTGGGGGGCCGAGAACCTCGGTCTCCTAGGGGGGTCCGGGGGCATGCCCCCCCGGAAAATTTTGGGTTTCTTGCCTTTGAGGCAAGTATTTAAGAGTAATCTGAAAGCAATAAATTACATAATTTTGTTGAAATCAAACCAGAACATAGAATGATACACGTACGTCAGAAGATCTTTAGATTTATTTATAAACAAGTTGTAAATGTAAAAACAGGTTGGAAGCATTTTGTATAGACCCTTACTATTGTAATTTGTAGCATATGCATGCTTGCAATATATATAACACATCAACTATCTACTCACTTGGACTTAAAACAACTGTAGCCCCCCCCCCCCCCTACAAGTTTCTCCACGGATTTAAACTTTTCACGAGAACGTTCTTGGAGACCATTGGGGGGGGCGACCGCCCCCCCTCGCCCCCTCTTGGCTACGCCCCTCACTGAAGAGTCTTCCTTAAAATTGGTTGTGAATGTTGCTCCGTCACATTGGATGCAACACTAGTAGCTTACGTAAGGAGAGAGAAATTTTTAAGCAGCGAAATGTTGCGAGGTTTGTCGACCATTTGATTAAACGCGAAGAGTTTGCCATATTTATTAACTCTCCACAAAACGCCTTTCACCTTTGAAATAAATTAATTTGATAACATAACATTGAAGTGTTATTGTATTTAGTATGCCAATTTATACCAAAGAACTACTCACCCTGAAAGTAAAATATCTGTCCACCCTCTCGACATATAGAATTTAGGCAAAATCAACTTGTTTAAGGTTTGCCTGAGTCGGTCACAGGGACGTAGCCAGGGGGAGCCATGGGAGCCGCGGCTCCCCCCCCCCCTTTTGATGTAAAACAACAGACATGAAACTACAAAACTGATGCAATATGCCATTGTGTCAGGAAATAAACCGTAAACAGTGTATTCAATCTACTGAGTGTATGCATTTTGAGTATCTATGTGACGTTTGCATGTTTTGAGTATTTTATATGACGTTTTTTAACCTTTAGAGTCTGTAAAATCTTCCTCCAAAAGCCAGGAAATGGCATTTCAGCGACTTCCGATTTCAAAATTTCCCGGGGGGCATGCCCCGGACCCCCTAAAAATTTATTTTGACTTCGGCTCCCCCCTTTCAGAATTCTGGCTACGTGCCTGGTCGGTCATAGGTTTGTGTGACTGTGGAATAGTGGAACTTATACTACATGAAAGAGCATTAAATGCTGTACGATATCTAAATTAAAAAAACAACTTCTATAGAATAGCGCGCGAGTAAATTGTATTTTTTGTAATAGCGACCACCTGATGAATATGCAGATAACTTCGCAACTCTTGACACACATATTTGCAGCAACTCGTATGACACACATATTTGCAGCAACTCTTTGACACACATATTTGCAGCAACTCGTATGACACACATATTTGCAGCAACTCGTATGACACACATATTTGCAGCAACTCGTATGACACACATATTTGCAGCAACTCGTATGACACACATGTTTGCAGCAACTCATATCACACACATATTTGCAGCAACTCGTATGACACACATATTTGCAGCAACTAGTATCACACACATATTTGCAGCAACTCGTATCACACACATATTTGCAGCAACTCGTATGACACACATATTTGCAGCAACTAGTGTTCACACACATATATTTGCAGCAACTCGTGTTCACACACATATATTTGCAGCAACTCGTGTTCGCACACACATATTTGTATCACCAACACACACATTTGAAGTTGCCGTTGTGGGCCACCGTAATATTGTACATTTCTTTCTTTCCATGTTTACAAAAAACATCGCTACAGCATCTGAAAACAGTTTTCAAACCTGGCAGCCTTCCACGGCAATATGACATTTCAAAGTGCTGAAATTGTCTTCACCTACATGCTAATAAATATTTCAACAGCATTTGTGCGTTTTACAGAAGAAGAAAAATGCTCCTTTCCGGATTTTTATGCCAAATTATGGACAAGCTACGTTAGTCACAAGTGGTTTTGACAATAAGAAAACTATTTGAAAAGAGATATTAAGACGGCAGCCACAGATAAAATTTTAAGGACACACAAAAGAGAAAACAAAATTAACAGTGATAGGATATACATAAGGAAATTGGGAAACTCGAACAGTTTTGCTACTAAATGTTCGTGATTACTGAGAGCGGCTGCTCTATATTTTTACCGTAAACTAAAACCGTTTCGCCGGCCTTTATTTCTTCGTCGGTTTTCAAGCTTCACTCTTGTTTTCTCCTCCTTTCGAGTTTCGGTTTGACGGGTTTCCTTCTACTCAAGACGTTGTTTTGCTTTATACGTAGATGTTGATTTGTTTCTGTTCTTTCAAAAGTGATATACGTTTCCCAAAAACTCCTTTCTCAAGTCTTTTTGTCAGGAATAAATTATGTTGTTCGTTCAAATCTTTTTGTCAAGAACTATATTGTCCCCAGTACTCCACAATCTTAACCGCGGATGGTCCGTCCACACACACACATATATATATATATATATATATATATATATATATATAAATATTCAGATCACAGAAATTCGTTCGCATATCACGTTTGTCCACGCGTGTAAAATGACTCCACGCGTGTCGAGATTAGCACCCTCACCGGGCTCCGGGCCTTCGGCCCTCCCGGGCTCGGGGATTATTAAACTATAATAGCTCGATGTGCACAGCATCAACAAGACTGAGTTGCTTCTAGTATAACAAGAAATTTAGAATTTTGAGAGAAGGAACTTCTAGGATAACATGTAAACAAAATAAAATTTCTCTAAGATGGATAGCTACATGTATATCTACCATGACTGAACATTTTAACAGTAGAGTTGCTTTGATTTAGAAATCAATCGGATACACATAATGCTAGATTATTAGACTCAACAATAAATCATTGCCACAATACTATTGGTGACCCAACACAGAACTACTGGGCAGTGGTGGCACTATGTGGGTGTGGGCCCCAGTGTGAGAAAAAAATTTGGGTCCCCCCTCCCACAAAGTGACAACATATGTAGGGGGTCCAGAGCATTTTGAGAGCACTTTTGAGTAAAATCTGAGTGACAACCTGTGCAGTCTGTTAATAGTTTGGGGTTTGGATGGGCCAATGGGCCCCAGTGCAGTGCACCATTCGCACACCTGTAGTGCCACCACTGCTACTAGGAACCCTTAGGAAATTTGCCTTAGGGGACCCTAGTCACCGAGATTTGCTCATTAGACTTTATTATTAGATTTGAGATGTTATTAGATTTTGGGCCTAGATGAAAATTACACTTGTAATTCTAGTTACCCTGGTTAAATACAGTGATATTTTTTTTCATGTATTATTATTTTCTACCTATTTCAAGACTTTGAAGATGAATTGGGTTAGAGCCTGAAAATCAAAATTTTACCAACTGAGTGGGCTTTTACTGTATTCAATATTGAAAAATTTTTTTTTTTCAATTTTGCTACACAGAACAAATACCATCTGAATGTCATGTGGCTCTAACACAAATTCATGCTGTAAAGTACCTACTAGTTTGGTGGTAAAGACTGCTGGTGAGAACTTGGACCATGAAATATTAATGACTCAAACAGTA
The DNA here is from genome assembly GCA_964035015.1 of Corallium rubrum. Classification (NCBI taxonomy): domain Eukaryota; kingdom Metazoa; phylum Cnidaria; class Anthozoa; order Scleralcyonacea; family Coralliidae; genus Corallium; species Corallium rubrum. The sequence continues at coordinate 14,814,501 of OZ036005.1, forward strand.
ACAGTACTAATGCCAACACACCACTAGCTTTTTTAAGTCATTCAGTGTTTATTATAATTACAGGCATTGGTAATTTTACACAGTAACACACCTGAAAAAAACATTTTCATGGGATACATTTCCACTAATTAATTTCAATTGTCACAATTATGAGATCATAGATTGGATGGAGGGCCCTTAGGAGTTGGGGGCCTCTAACTCTCTGTTTCATGTCTGTTATGCCACCAGGTGCCATAAAAAACAATAACAATAAAAAACCTGACCTGTAACCATCACTGAAGTAAAGTAGTGGTGCTGCGTAGCTAGTAATGTTGAAATACAAATCGAAATATAGTAAGGTTTGAGTACTGCTGAAAATATTAAGTAGTAGTTTCTAACGTGATATTTTCAGCAGCATTAAACCTTACTATAATTCGATTTGTAACCATTACTGACTGTTCACTTCATGAATGAATGCCTAAGTTACAATTATACCATCTCTTAGTATCATCATTAAATCATTGACATGAGCAGGGGTGGTGGAAGCGTGCCCCATGTGGGGGTGACAAACCGTTTTCACCCCCACAAAATTTTTAATATGCAGGTATATGCATGATATACAGCTGTATACCTATTAGACATGCCCAATAGGCCATTTTCAAAATCACATGGTATGGTTCATACATATAATTATTATTCTGGAAGGACAACATTTTATAATGCCATCGATATTGGGGGGAAAATGCTTTAGGATTTGAGTAAACAACAGCTGTATGGGCAAAGCATGATAAACTGATCCTACATCACTTTCTCAATGAGACTGATGCCATATTAAACATTTTGTCCTTATAATATATGTATAAACCATGTGATTTTGAAAATGGCCTATTAAACAGTACTGATGCCATATTAAACATTTTGTCCTTATAATATATGTATAAACCATGTGATTTTGAAAATGGCCTATTAAACAGTCTGACAAAACTTTGAACTGATGCAAGTATATGTTTGTTCACTTAATATTGTCTTAAGTTAGGACATAAAAGGTTTATCTAGGTGCTTTATTAGTGTGTTCCTACCCAGGAAGTCTAAAAATTCAAGCATGCCCACATAGCCCCTACACTCAAAAACATCTTCTGCCGTCCCTGTCTAAAACAGGACGGTGTAATTTGGCAACTAATGCTTAACCCATTTGGATATAACCATGTAAAATACTGCACTTTTCTAATTAACTTTAGACCACTATATAGATTATCACATTATAATTTTAAGAAAGCAATGCCTTCTGCCAGGCAATACTGCCAATTAAGGAATAGTAATTTTACATATATAAAAGCTATAAACAACAGTGTCATATTGATAAAATAATATATTTTTGTTAAAATCACAGGATACATAACATAAAAAGTCATATAAGATTTACATGTACCTTTTATAAACCGGTAAACTCAGATAATTATGAATTGATCTATTAAAGTTATTATTCAAATAGTCATGACAATATTCCAACGGAAACTTTATCAATAAAGTTTCACTCCCAATTATATTTATTTTTGTACATACAAGCACGGGAATGTAAGATCTGTATATTTCGCCACGAGCAATCAGCAATCGACAATGTGGAACTGGATTATCGACAGTGATGAAATCGGTGCCATATCTGTCATACCCAAACGTTCTTTTTCTCGGAAGGAAACTCGAATTCGGAATTCCAAACATATTACAAAGGCAAAAAAGTATTTCTTGTCTCTTGTCGCACATTTTGTCGGATTTTAGTCCCAAATAAACATGTATTCTTCTTCACTCCTTCTCACGAAAACAACAGCAAGACATGAAGACCGCGCTGGGAGCATGGGTGTGAAATTATCTGCGCAGCGCAGTAGGTGTCGGACGTTTAGCCAATCAGAGTCAAGTTTCAAATCGATTGTCCCAGAGCCTTTTTTCCCCAGCTCGCGTGTTGGCTCTGGGTACGAGATTGAGGACGGACAAGTCCATGTGATTGTTACGTGACATTGTCGACCAATGAAATGGCACTATTTTCTTATCGTTGCTCGGCTGAAAATTTTGCATTGGACTTGGAATGCCGAATATTATGCTTTTGTCATTCATTTTTTTCTTTAAAAAAGCAGCGATATCGTTTGATATATTGTTGGACTATCCATATCCGCAGGATTTTGCAAGGTAAATGTATTTTTCTACTTTAGTTTGATCGTTTATGTAGGTCGTGTCGCGCTAAGCGAAGACCCTACTTCCGGTTTGTCAACAATCTTCAAAGCAAAAAATCTCGAATTCCCATGGTTCGAATTCTCTAATTTTTGCGTAATAAGTTGAAGAAATGTCTAATCTTGGATTCTATCCGGACGCCCCCCCCCCCCCCTAGCCCCCGCAACCGTTTTCGAGATATTCGCCGTTGAACCGACCATGGTATTTCGGCTTTCGCTAAGATGGCGCCCAATATTTTAAGAGAGACTTTCGCCACTAAAGTTTGTTTTTTTCTCAAGAATTTTGGAAGTTTCCTAATATTTAGAGCTTTATTCTATTGAGTAGAAAGTGTAGAATGAGTGGTGGACTATTATTAAAGAGTAAAGTTTGGTATTTGTCTGTTTTTATGGTCCAAAACCCTTGTCCTCGCTGTATAAAAACACCATCATTCTGGAAAAATTGTATACATAATACATATCAGGCCTGCATACATTTGTAATTATTACAGAATGTACTGAACTTTTTTAAAGATCTACTATATCTGTATACAGAACTGATACGTATAGATAGTTTTCGTTTATTAAATAACATTGTGTTCCATGACAGTAGTATTATTAAAATTGATGTGTGGATTATTTGTAGTTTATAATTGTTGGTCATTGTTATTGTGAATATAAATATATTGTAGTTGTAGTATTTTTTGCTTAGTATTGCTAATTTGTTATAATTTGTTGTTCATAATATTTTTCAGTATACAAATATATATTATTCCTTTTGCCAGTGGTCCCATTTCAACTGAGTCAGTGATGTGGGGAGCAAGCTGATGGGGTGGGGGAAGGGTACACTCTTTCAATACCTTGTTTCAGGGCAGAGCTTGAAACGACCCTTGAGGCACATGTCTTCTGATGAAGAACTTTCTTGTTGCAAAAGGGGGACTCTAACCAAGTGGGGGTGGGGTGGGGTTTGGGGTGGTGGCATGTCCACCCATTGGTTTGTACACCCATGCAGTGAATACAATAGTTAGGCATTGGCTGTACAGTCGACTCTTAAGACATGAAAGGAAGTGAAGATATACAGTACAGATGTCAGTGTTGGAATAACTTTACTTTGGTGGTGTTCAGACTGAGTGCCCGGGCACGAGCACCAATCTGAACAGGATTTTTACAATGATAAATTGATGGATTCTCTTTTACTAAATAACATTCAAATAATATGTAGTTTGAAGTTTTGCATGTTGTCATGTTGTATAATTACATAAGGCAATGCATAAATATAATTGTGGACATAACTAATAAAATTTTAACACAGAAGTATTATCTCGCACATTATTATACAATCCAAATGCTGGGTCTCAAAACCTAATTAAATGCCTGGATATTATTCATCCCTTTGCTAGTGCATGTACGTACTGATAAACAGTGAACTATGCCTCTAAGACAGACACCCTTGGGCTGGACTTTGTCTGTCTTATAGTTCATTCACATGTCTACCTTAGTACAGTAACTTTTCTGGTGCCCTCCCTAAATGTGCCAAAGTTGACATTTTCTTGGCAGACAGGGGGGCGCATCACTGAAAAATGCTGGACCAATGTCAAAATGTCAACAATGCCCCTGATTGAATACCTGTATCAGTGTCAATACAGTAGCACTTTAGAAGTAACCAAGATCAATATTGAGATAAAACATTTTAATTTTATTCAAGTTCCTTATTTACATATACATTGAGGATACAGGAAATACACTTTATTTGATAAAATAGAAATATTTGAACCTTTGACCAATTATATACCAAATTTATCAATAGATTCTGGAGGCAGAGCAGGAGGCAATCCAAGAAATTATCTTGATTTTACCTTAATACAAAGAAAAATACAAGATTGTTATTGAATAATAAATTTTAAGCTAGCTTTATTCACAATTTTATTAAATTTGGGATACGCAGTAAGGAAAGGAAACAAGAGTGTTTGTTAAAAAATTGAAAAATTTCTCTTCGACAGCTTTGGGTTGAGGTGATTTCCGCGGTATTGGTGAATTCGTCAGTCGTTGATCAGTAATGTTGCTGACAAGCTTTGTCCATGAAGACAGAATAGACGAGTATATTACAGACGCGAGAAAATGCAAGTGTTGACACTTGACATCAGTGCCACAAAGAATATCAAAGAACATATATGTACTGTTTACCAATACCTTGTATTAAACGTCTTGCTGTTTGGTCCAACAACTACGAAACACAGGTGGTAGGCACCGAACAATGCAAAAAATATGTTTAGATTATGTTAGCCGTCTACAAGTCGCCTTTTATAATATATTATGATGGTGTCGTATTACATTTGGAAATGTGTTTCAAAACATGTTTAAATATTTTCTGTTGGTACGATTTACACGAATTCTATATCGAAACCTTAACCATCGCTTGAATCTGCCGAATTCAGCACTATAGATTAATTGTGTGATTTTGCCTAGTCTACTGAAAGTATTAAGATCGTTTAATTATCTTGATCGTCGGAAATGACATTTTCAGAGGCTTCTCTACCTCTTTCGTTAGGTCCTTTTATTAATTCCTTCATTATGATTTGTGAGTCTATGCTATCCGTGAGTCAGGATGGATTATTATTAATAATTGGCTGAAATTGATAATAAATCAATTATTTTTTTTGGGGGGGGGGGGGGGGCGAAAGCTATTCCGGCCCATCTTATAAAATATTGGGGGGGGGGGGGCGCAGCCGCCCGACCACCCTGCTTCCTACGCCCCTGGTCTACACGTGTTTAAATTTTTGTTTTATGAATAATAGATAGTTTGCAGTGTTTGAAACTACCTGAAGTTTATCCCCGAGCCGGGCGGAGGGCCGAAGGCCCGGAGCCCGGTGAGGGTGCTAATCTCGACATGCGTGGAGTCCATTTTAGACGCGTGGAGAAAAAGCGAGGGAGACGTAATCTCGGAAATAGTTTATTTATTTATTTATTTATTTATTTATTTATTTATTTATTTATTTATTTATTTATTTATTTATTTATTTATATGTTTGGTACGGTGTCACGGGGTAAGAATTGTTGGACACTGGTGACTAGCGATGCAGAAAACTAAATCTGTCAGTATTATTTTTGCTTTCGTTTATTACGAAATGGAGCCTGCTCTACTTAAATTAAAAGAGAACAACGAAGAAAAGGATACAAACAGCCGGTTTAATATATCTTGAAGCGAAACGAGAGGACCTGAAGAAACCAAACACCGTATGGTAAACAAAACCTTGATCTGGATTGCAGTGTTTGTCGTCACTCAGTGGTCTCAAAATCTTTCAAGTTTATAACGGTAGGGGATTTGTATTTTGTCCTTATGTCCTAAAACAATATACAGCTTTACGTTTTCGTGCTTTCCCTTTGCTCGTCCAAATTAACCATAAGTCAGCTTAACTAAAGCTAACTTAAAACACTTAGGCTTATATCACGCTTACATGTATATTAACCGTGGTGGACGTGGGCTTTGTCGGTTTTCTTGGCTGTGATTCCAAATTTTCGACTGAAACATTGTCTGTTTAATACTTCTTTCTGGAATCCGATTCTACTGAGTTGTTTTTGTCTCAGACTCTATTATAAATGTAATTTTTGAGCTGTCAACTTTTAATTCTGCCTTTGCAAAATGTACATGCATAGAGAAGCCATTTAAAGGCTTGCTAGAAATAATCCCTTTTGAAACCTCCTAAAAACATTATATTTTTTACAACCAGAATTTAATAATGAAATCTAAGTTTTGCTTTGATATGTTCAATTTTCGTTAAATGATTTAAATCAGTTTTGTCATCCTGTCGACCTATCCATAAATTCTATAATTTAATATCCCAAGGATTTAATATCATTTGTTTTTATATTTGTTTGTTTTTATATTGGCTGTATAATCAGGAGTGCTCATTTTCATCAGGGGGTGGGTGGGGGGTGTTTCAAAAAAGCATGTAAACCCCATTCTCCGTGCGCTCAACCTCGTCCCCTCGAGAGACAGACGTGATCCAAGTCTAGCGGGCGAGGGGTTGTTGCGTTCATGTATTTACAGTACTAGTATATTTGACTGTTTAACCAGTAAGCTTTTACTTTTTATCACATGATAAATCACATGGTGCACTTTGCTTGCACGAATTTTTTTGTTGTTGTTGATCGTTTGCACGATTTTTATTTATTTATCATTTTCCTTGCACGAATTTTTTTTTTGGTAATTGTCACACCCCCCCCCCCCCCTCCCTTGATTCCTAATGGTCCACCCCTTACATCAATACATCAAATCGCTTCATGGAACCAAGTACTTCATATAAGACCATATATTGAGAATTTGTGTCGAGTGTGCGTAAATCGACAAGCAGTAAACTGTACAATTACACAGTTTCAGAGCGGTTCTACATAACTATACACTGCTCAATGATTGCTTCTGAGACTTTGTACTTTTTAACATGAATTATGCGCACGCTGTTCCTCAGGTTTTCTAGATGCATGTGCGAAGGCTACGCCAATATTTGCAGAAATCAGTAGCCCGAGTGAACGCCTGAGCAGGCGTCTTGTTTTGTTAAGTTTTGGCGCCCCTTCTGCAACCGCACCACGCCACTGGGTGCGTTGAGAAGCTATTTACTGGACGAGATGGAGTGGTGCGCGCCGCCTGGCTGCGAACTGGAAGTGGACCACTTAGAGAGAGCTATACAACAACTCTTGCCTTTGGAACCACATTGTGACAAAGTAAGGGACGCTACAAAGTCGGTGCCATAGCTTTCCGTCCTAAACGAGCAGCAGCAGTAGCAGCTGATCATCGTATTCGAGAAAGTTTGGAAGACGACGAGAACTGAGGACAAGGACTTCCTATAACCGAATTTATCTCTTGGTTTACACGTTATTTTATGTACACAGTGCACTTACTTTTTTAGTGAAATAAATAGGGGAGTGTCTCGGAAACTGTCAGACTTTAGACATTTTTTTGTTTAACGTCATGCAGGTGACCTGTTATGTGGGTTATTCGCGCCTAAGAACTGGTCTGGTGGGTCAAATTACACGTGCCGTTGCTAAGCTACAAAGGACTTGGCATTGTGATTTTATTATGAACTTTTGAGCTAATGACTGAAGTATTAAGAGTACAAGGATCGATTCAACCGCGTGGGAAGACTAATGGGAACGAGATTAGGAGTTTAACAGAATGTTTGTGGTACTTGAAGTACCGAACAAAGGGATCGCGGGCTCACTCCAACAATCAGTCCGCTAATCCCCGAGCCCGGGCGGAGGGCCGAAGGCCCGGAGCCCGGTGAGGGTGCTAATCTCGACGTGCGTGGAGTCCACTTTACACGCGAGATGAAAAACTGAAAGCAATTCTGAAACCTGTTTATATATCTATTTATAAAATATCAGGTATGCTACGCACGCTCTGATTGGACGAGAGCCATTTTCACTCAGAGTACAGAGACATGTTTGACGTCATTTTCATTTTATATTGTACAGCGCATGCTCTGTTTGGTTAAATCTCACGTAATCACTGGCGTATTTATTTGATTACGCCATCATTCGTCAACTGAGTCTCGGTCACTTTGGTGGCTTCTCCTAGGATTTTTACCAAGGCTTTTTACTCGGCTTCGCCTCGTGTTTCCACTAGGCATTTTTTCCGGTTGAAATCACGTCATTCGTGTTTGTATCACAGTACAGAGACACGCAAGCGATTTTCTATTTGTTAAATATATGTTATCAAATCCACAACTTGCGCAGTTCGAATAGCAGGGTACTGGTAACTAACTAACATGTTAAATTATTCAAATTATTTAAATTTACGTCAGCAAATTATAATTTATGTTCGATTACGAAATAGTTTTTCAACGATCAAGACGAAAGTAATCTTTGCCAGAAAAAATGGTTTCAACTGAAATGTACATTAATATTACTATGGAAAAAGACCTAATAAAGAAGGCTAAGAAGAGATGTGGCAGCGAGAAAAAGACAACAATAAATACGACTTAAAACCACTGAAAAAAGCCTAAAAATTAATACGATAAAGACCGAAAACGATGCCGACCGCGGAAATGTAACTGAAAGAAGACGGATGTGTCCTGAAACTGTTCAAAGCCAGTAAAGAATTTTGCTCTGGTGAATTCTACATAACTCGAGAAGGAACGATTAAGACATTTTGAAACAAACGGCTTCTTAGATCATGAAGAGAACTGAATGATACCTTGTCATATTATGTGTCAACAACGAAAAAAGTAAGAAACCGCGAACGAGAAAAACAATCCGAAAAGATTAGACTGATTTGGAAGTGTTTGTGGTGACAAAAGCAGAAGAAGTTTAACGGTAGGAAATTCGTATTTACCAGTTTAGCTACGTTAAAACGCAAGAAATCTTGATTCTTGAAATGAAAATTGATATAAGCTTAAATAATATTGTCTAGAGTTGTCAGTTGAACGCTGGGACGTTGACATTGTGTCTTTTCTTGGCCACTGTTTATATATATATTTAAATGAAAATTTGTCATTTAGTAATTCATCTCGTTTTTTTTAATATTGACTTTGCATGTTCTTTCGGTGTAATTTCCTGGGATGTTTTCTTATCGGTGTGTCATTAATACAACAAAAAACAGAAATTAAGGGGGGGGATTGGGGTTAAAAAATGTATATAAAGCGGGCGAGGGGTTGTTGCGTTCATGTATATCTAGTATATGATAACAAATGGCGACGAGAAACCATTCAAATGTGATATCTGTGACAAGACATTCTCCCAGTCAAGTACCCTGGTACGTCATAAAAGAACACATAATGGAGACAAACCAATTCAAATGTGATGTTTTTGACAAGACATTTTCTCACTCAGGTAAATTGGTACACCATAAAAGAACACATACCAAAGAGAAACCATTCAAATGTGATATCTGTGACAAGACATTCTCCCAGTCAAGTACCCTGGTACGCCAGGATGCATTCCATGTAGGTCACGCCGAAGATCTTCGGCATGAATTTCAAAAGTGCTCGGCGTGCTGGTGCACAATCACACTACGGTTGGCGCACATATACAGCCATACAACTATATAAGTCAGTGGGGTGGCGCTGGTGTCGGCGTTCGTCTTGACCTTCCTTGGGGCGTGGGGTTGACATGGAATGCACCCTGGCTGGTACGTCATAAAAGAACACATAATGGAGAGAAACCATTCAAATGTGATGTCTGTGACAAGACATTTTCTCGGTCAGGCACATTCATAGATCATAAAAGAACACATACCGGGGATAAACCGTACAAATGTGATATTTGTGACAAGACGTTTTCTCAGTCAGGCAACTTATCATATCATAAGAGAACAGATACTGGGGAAAAACCTTTTAAATGTAGTGTTTGTGACAAGATATATTCTCAATCATCTACATTGATAGATCATAAAAGAACACATACTGGGGACAAACCTTTCAAATGTGATATTTGTGACAAGACATTTTCTCGGTCAAGTACCTTGTTTCATACAAGAACACATGCTGGGGAGAAACCATTCAAATGTGATATTTGTGACAAGACATGTTCTAGGTCAAGTACCTTGTTTCATACAAGAACACATGCTGGGGAGAAACCATTCAAATGTGATATTTGTGACAAGACATGTTCTAGGTCTCATCACTTACTAGTTCATAAAATAACACATACTGGGGAGAAACCTTTCAAATGTGATATTTGTGACGAGACGTTTTCTCACTCAGGTGCCTTATTGTATCATAAAAGAACACATACTGGGGAAAAACCTTTTAAATGTGGTGTTTGTGACAAGACATTTTCTCAGTCAACTAACGTACTGCGACACCAAAGAACTCATACAGAAGAAAAAACATTCAAATGTGGTTTTTGTAATCAGGCAGTTAGTAGTGAAATATTTGATCGACATCTGTTGATGCATGAACTGGAAGCCACAGAACCAACTGGAATGGAATACATTTGTTTCCAGTGTGATGCCAGATTTGACTTAGCCACTGATTTAGTAACTCATGTTAACAAAGGTCATTGAAGATCTGCTGTGCTGTATACCTGTACTGCAAGTTAGTTTGATAACAATTATATAAAATAGTAGGTTTTTCCCATTCAAAACTTCACATGTGTAAATTAGTACTGTATCTTGATTTGCAGGGCTGCTTGGAATGGTGGTATGGATATTTAGATTTTGTTTTACTCAAAATATTCAACTCATGATACCGCACAGGCAGCCCATATTCAAGTGACTTGTCTGACTGATTTTATTAAAATGTATGAAATAGGTCATCACAAGCACTTAAACTATTAAAAATGCATTTAAATATAAATACCTGGTGTTGTGTTGTTCCTTTTTGTATTTCAGTCTTATAATAGCATGCGCCACTGGCGACTAAACCTTAGTATAACCCCAGTACTATACTGGGGTTTAGTCATCTGCGGCGTATTGAGCATGCTGCAAAGCAAACAATACTGCTCAAATATACAGGTAGGAGACTGCATGAAATACAAAAAGGAACAACACTACACTAGGTATTTCATATTTAAATGCATTTTTAATAGTTTAAGTGCTTGTGATGACATATTTAATACATTTTACTAATATCAATCAGACAAGTCACTTGAATGGGCCACCTGTGGATGACACTGACATTTTATATTGACAATAACAGTATTATATTGATGTATTATGTATCAGTCAATGTTTTGCCTTACCCGAGGGAGGGTTGGCAATTATAACCCAGGGGCATTTGACATTTTAAAATTTTCCCTATCTTGAGTTAGAGCACAAGTTTTTGTTTAAATAATACGGGGTTTTTTGCATGAAGAAATTATGTGTTCTGCCTGGATAGTTGGACTGTTCTATTTATTGCCAATATTGAATCAAGCTCTTAGACTCTTTTCAATAAAATTTTCGCTACTGCAAAGGATAAAAACAAAAGTATGATTAAAGTGTAAACAAAAGTTCACAATCACATGTGTATTATTTGCATAAGAAAAAACTGCATAAATACTGTATGTACTATTAGTATACTATGATGAACTCATCTTGCAATGCAGTGTACACGTGTTATACTGTATATATGCTATAGTATAGGTGGTTTGAAAGGTAGGAGACTGGTAATGAGGAATGTCAGATTGACCAACCCTGTAGAACTCCTTTGATGTCAAATACCATAAAATCAATGACCCAGGAGTATAAAGAACCCAGGTCAATTCCCTGTGCCCCTCCCCCTCAATGTTTCAGCAAAACATTGATTGGTACATTATGTTGACATTACATGTAGCTGTGGTCTTTAATATGTGATAGAACCATTTTTTTTCTGCCAAAACTTTGAGTAGCTCTAAACGTTATTGCACACCTAACTTTAGTTTTATTCTTTAGCAAAATATTCATAATTAAGTACTTTCTGATATTGAAACTTGCAGTTTTTCCACTTTTGAAGAAACACTAGGGTCCATCTTAATCATGATTTATATAGGAAAAAAAATAAATAAATATATATATATATATATATATTTCCCTCCCTTGACCGCTTTCTTCCCCTCCTTCTGAGCTCTCGTATAGGGCTGTTTACAGGCATAGTACGTTGCTGTTTGGAACCAGTGTTCAGTGCAATTATCCAAGCATAGCAATAGTCCTGCTACAGTATGGATCGTTTTCACTCACGTGATCGGTGGCCCCATTGGAATGGTCAAACAATAGGAAATATTTGAATAAGAAAGAGTTAATTCCCATACCGTACACCAATATGGCCGCCATTTCATTGTTTTGGTACACCAATATGGCCGCCGTGACGTCAGATGAAAACGATGTATTGAAATTTACGACCAACGATATTCAGAAACAGTACTCCTGCTCAGGCGTGCGTAATGGTAATGCATAATTGCATAGCTGACTTTCACAAAGAGAATCTATGGTTTTGTATGAACTGCTGCGGTGCAGGAAGCGCCGAAGGTTTGTTAATGTAGTATAAATGTGACAAGGCCGTTTTTCTGAAAATTAAACAACGGATCTAATATATTTAGTAGACAAAACCTATAGTGTCGGATTTGGCAGATACAAGCGATCATTTTGATATAGAATTAATTTAAATTCGGCCGGCAAACAGAAAATATTTCAACATGTTTTAAAACACACGTTTCCAACCGTAATACGACACGCGGTATTTAGACATGCACATATTGATATCTTACCGGTATTTGCTCTATTCGGTGCTTATTATTATACTTGCATTTTGTAGTTGACGGACTATAAAGCAGCAAGGCCAGTACAACTGGACACGCCGGCGATCGCGGTAGACCGGCCTAGTACGTATTGAAATAGCTCGTCATCTTTTACGTACTAGAAACGCGATCGCCGGCGTGTCCAGTTGTAAACATTGTCAAGCCTTTGTAAGCTTGTTTATAATGAATTGAAGTCAATTGTCCGCCGCATTACTGATCAATTATAACTCGGTCACTTGCAAAGCTATTCAAACAAGTAAACAGCTGAGAAACAGTGAAATGTCTTGGAAATATTCAAAAACATCGATAAAATGGCAATAACAGCTTCGTTCAAAAGAGACAACCACTGATCATCTGGATACAACTCGACCAAACCCACTGGCAAACCTCGGTTTCGCAATTATTAAACATGACTGTTCTCTGACGTTCTTCACTCCTTCAGTTTAAAGTTTCCGATTATTTTTAATACACCTTAATTCGCTGACAGTCCGACTAATCCGACATCTTTGTTTGAGACGACTGCTGCGTAGTGTGCCAAGAAATGTCGTACAAATATTCAAAAACATCGATAAAATGGCAAGAAAGGCTTCGTTCAAGAGACAAGTCGCCATGAAAGTGAAATCTTGGTTTCGCAAAGCCTGCTGGGGCAATATCGCGCCAGGAGCGAGGGAAATTCGATGAAATATTACCCCAAGGTATGCTATATCCCGAGGGCGAATCCCTCGGGACATATCGTCCCGAGGGGTAATATTTCATCGAATTCCCCGAGCGAAAGGTCTATAAATTATTTATTATATCGAAACATATTAATCTTTCCAAAAAAAGCTTTATAATGTTAATAAAGTTCGCTTAGCTTAACTTTTGTCCGCTCTTCATTGTCTGTTTCCATTTTCTTGTCGTCTCAAGGCTTCTGTATGCATTGTTTGTTGCTTTCTTTGTATTCCATGAATCCTTATTTTCTTGTAACCTAACAATCTTCTTGTCAACATCTGAATGTTCAGGCGAAACGTTTTCTTGTCTCGCCAAGCTCCACCATTGTTGACAGCTCCGTGAATCGTGCGTGACATTCACGCGTGGTACACGAACTCGAATATACCGCCACAGCGGGGTATTCGACCCGAATACCCCGCCACAGCCCACAGCGGGGTGTTCGAGGTTATACCCCGCTGTGGCTGGAAATTCTACGATAAATTAACTGGTCACGTGGTACAAATCAAGCTCTCTGACTGGACAATTTACAGTTGAGATATAATATTACCAATAATAACACGACCGAAACCTAGACTCGTCTACCTTCGGTACCCGAGTAATAAAGCAAAATAGAGTTAGTAATGTCATAATTACTCGGGTTACTGTGATGGGCCCTCGCGCTGGTTACCGAAAACTACTTCCGGAAAATCTCGCAGCCAGTAAACCTCAGCCAGGTCAACAAGGAGTGCAATGGCGAAATACGGAGTTAGATCACTAAAATCGCTGTATCTCACAAACTAGTTGCTCGATTTTTACGCTACGACCAGTAGTAATAGAGGAGAGGTAAATGACAATATTTTTGCCGTTTAGAAGGTACGAAAAATATTTGAAAGTGAAAATTTACGGAATTAAAACGAATCCCACCTCCACTGTGTGAAGCTATTTAAAGCATTTCCGTCTGCTTTAAACTTTCATTTGCAAGCAAAAATAAGAGCAGATAATCTTTGAAAACACTTTAAACGTTAAATATAAAGATTAAACTACACATATTTCCTGTTATTTCTTGAGTGGAATGAGTAATTTTGAAGAACGAAGCGATTCTATTAAGTGACATTTTGTCGTTTTAACTATTACCGAGGATTTCACATAACTTTTGCTGATTGTGTTCCGAAGTCCGTTCGTTATTTCCGATCTTGGCGACGAACTTCCGAAGTTCGTTGTTCACGGCATCATTTCAAAGTTCGCTGTTGAACGTATAGAGTAAATATTCGAATAACAACGGATCTTAATACTTTCGGTAGACAAAACCTATCGTGCTGGATTCGGCAGATTCAAGCGACTATTTCGATATAAAATTTATTTAAATCGGGCAAACAGAAAATATTTAAACATATTTTGAAACACACATCTCCCAATATATATACGACACCCACATGAAATAATTGTAAATCGGCAAGCTGATACTTCAGTAGTGTTTTCGCTAACGGCTTGCTGCTTTGTCCAACAACTACAAAACGCAAGTACTAAGTAGGGAATAATACCAAAGATATGACTATTAATATGTTTACCTATTTACATGTCTAGATATAACGTGGGTGGCGTATTACTTGGGAGACATGTGTTTCAAACAATGTTTAAACATTTTCTGTTCCCCGATTTATATAAATTTTATATCGAAATGATCGCTTGAATCTGCCGAATCCAGCACTATAGGTTTTGTCTACCGAAAGTATTAAGATCGGTTGTTATTCTAATATTTACTCTATACGTTCAATAGCGAACTTTGAAATGATGCCGTGAACAACGCACTTCCGAACTTGAGGTAGGTAATCTTCGAGTTAAGCCTAGCCCTTCGTGTTAAGCCCCAGACACGCCCATTTTTTCGTCAGGGCTTAACTCGATGAACTGAAAATGTTTTTACCGTTCGAGTTAAGCCTCTCATAACAGAAGGGGCTTAACTCGAAGACATTAAGCGAATTAGATGCCCGAGTTAAGCCCCGACATTTGAAGGATGTACGTAAACGAATACCAGAAAATTCAACGGAAACGAAATTATTCTGTGTTTTCACATGGTCAATCGAGATATGGTCTGGAAACTCAGCTAGAGTCTTTGATCTATCTTTTTGTTCGCCTTTATGCATTTTTGTGCACGGTGCAGGGTCACTGAACACATTGTATTTTAGTATAATGACGAATTGTCCAATAGCAACGTTTCAGTTCAATCACTCAACCATGCTATTTAAATATTAATAAACCTAAAACAAAGGATGTGCACCGTTTAAGGTACGGTTCAACATAAAATCACAGCTCATTATAGGCGCTTTGAAGTTTGCCGAGTTTCCAGACCATATCTCGATTGACTATGGTTTTCATGGAGAGTATAGATAAAATTTGGTATTTTATAGACTTTTTTAGTAATTGCGTGCAATACTGTAGTTCAACATTATATCAAAAAATAATTCAATAATAAAGACCATGGCTATACAGTGGAGGTGTCTATACAATAAGGCTGAGATTCAACCTAGTGTGCAAATGTTAAAACTATTACAGGTAATTCTCACCGTTGAAAAACAAAAATGATAAGCACCGAAACGTACGATCTCTTATTAAGTTATTCCAAAATGACCTTAAGTTTTACTTCTTATTTCTTTGATGGGTTTTGATATTCATATTATACGTGTAGGATTCCCGCCCGGTTCGTTGGTTGCTCTATGGTGATCGATTGCTTACCTCTTAAGCAATAACTAGTAATAAAGTCTTAGACAACAGATACATTGAGCAGCATTCTTGACAATACTCGCCTATATTGTAGGCGTTCTTGCTCAATGCTCTCTAACTGTAGTGTTTAGAATTTATCGATAAATTTAAATAAACGCGCGAGGCTTGTCATGGAATTTCAGATTTTCAGCCAAGAAAAAATGTTCACATAGGGGAAATTTTACTCCATGTCCCGTTTGCCGAGATTTTGTTACCGGAATGCACACAAGCTATCTATATATGTAAGGTTAGATAAACTGCCGAAAAAGAGAACGTAGGAGTCCTTCGCTCGAAACGTTAGACTCCGATCCTACGTTCTCTGTTTCGGCAGTATATCTAACCTTACTATATTTCGATTGTTGTTTCTACACTGCCTACGCAGCACGCTACTTTTATTACACTATCTATATGTGCTCTGATATGAAGTAAGAACGATCTAGGCATCGCAGTCAAAATCCTATAACTTTATTCTAATTAATTTATTAGAGAATAGTATTAGTCTATACTTTATCTATACTCTCCAAACGATTCATGAAAATACCGAATAATTTCGTTTCCGTTGAATTTTGCGCTATTCGTTTACATCCTTAAAATGTCGGGGCTTAACTCGGGCATCTAATTCGTTTATTGTCTTCGAGTTAAGCCCCTTCTTTTATGAGGCGCTTAACTCGAACGGTAAAATCATAATCAGTTCATCGAGTTAAGCCCTAGGAAAAAATGGGCGTGTCTGGCGAGAAAATGGGCGTGTCCGGGGCTTAACTCGAAAATGGCTTAACTCGAAAAGGGCTTAAATCGAGGATTACCTACCTCCTTCCCTTCGGAAGTTCGCAAGTTCGTTTCGAAGTTCCGAATTGATTGGCTATTACGTAATGAACTTGCGAAGTTCGTCGTCAACTTCGGAACACAATCGGCAAAAGTTATGTGAAATCCTCCGTAAATATGTTTTGAAATTTAATAAGGCCAGTTGTTATATATACTGTTGTTATATTTTTTCTAAATTTCACAGAACTAACATGTAGCAATTAAACTTATGATAGAGGTAACTTATGTTTAAATTGCTGCTTGGTGTCACCACCTGTGAGCTGTTTGCTGTCTTGTTGTTTGACACCAGTGACCAGGGTAATTTGTATGTTTTAAACTTTTAATACCATATTTGCAGTTAAAAAACTGAATTATAAAATTCTATTAGAATACATGATAGAATATATATAAAATTTTTCACATCTTTGTCTCACAGAAGGAATAAAACTTTTTCAATAGCAATCAGTTTTGCATGTTGAAATCATTTGATATTGTGCAAGTTTATATACAGTACAATAAACCATTGATTAATTAAAACTAACTAGGCAAACCGGAAAGGCCTGATTATCAAAATTTAATCTGGGATGCTGAAGTAACCATCATATTAATACAATTTGGCTTCTTAGCATATAATTGGACAAGGACATTGTTTTAGCAAAACTAATTTGAGAATTTCTCTGAATGACTTTGCTTGGCCTTGTATCTCCGCTCATCTTGCCTAGCTCCCTTCTTCACTTCTGCTTGGCTTCTGTTCACATTCGCATTATGGTCCAAGATTGCTAGCTGAGTTCGAGCGACCATCCCATTATAACAGAAGTGCTCTCGTTTTGGAACATATTTTGTCATAAGGGAATGGTACGACTCTAACTCACCAGTGTGGTGGAACTCTGTGAGTTTTTCTATATCTTTCAGCAGCTTCTTGTTTGTGACAATTTCCTCCAAAGCAACATGAGCAGGAAAAACATTTTCAAGCCATATGATGCTTTGTTGGTCTTTTGCACTTATTCTTGGATGTCCACATTTCTTAATTAATTCGAATTCTTTAGAGGCCCTCCAGCGGTGTTTATCCGTGATGTGGTGCAATAAGGATAACCACTTCTCCCTCAGGATTTCAGCATTCTTATCACATGTTGCTGCGCAACACCACAAATGATTCGAAACACTCTGAATCCATGTCAGCAACTCTTCGCAACCCTTCTTTTTTGCCTTCTTTGTCAGCTTTTTCACCACCCATTAACTCAAACGCCATACGTCGTATTGGTGTGTGATATTTGAATAATTTGTAATCATTTTTGACGTGACAGTTGTGTGGCGGTCTGTTGTGAGGGAGCGGATTGGAATTTTCTTCTTGATAATTGAATTTAGTGTTCTCCTACACCCTTCATATTCCATCGCATTTGATGTGACCTCGGTCACCTGTACTATGCTAAATTCAATTATCATGTGTGATTTATCATCCGTGAAGGTGTATGTTCCATATTGTGCGGAGTGCCCAGGACTATCGCACCGCCCATCACCACATACATCCACACTGCGACTTTGTTTCATCTTTTTAACAACTGCAGATTGGCTTGTTACCCAAGTGTGTTGCACTACGGGGAATAGAATGGTTTTCTGGGTACTATAGTAATGTGAAGAACTAACAAATTGAAGGTTAAGTTGTTTAGAAAAGTCTGCAGTGTGTTTATATGTGTTGCCACTGAATAAAATAGCTCCTGGAATAAGAAGGTTTCCTGCCGCAGTTCCAGCAATTGATGGTTGTGATTGCCGGGATACACTATGCCCATTAATGCAACTTGCAATGATAGTTACCATACTTCCCTGATTTTTTTGGGTTGTTGTTTCAATGGGATGACCACAATGTTGACACATTTTAAATAATTGTTGTAACTGGCTTTCAAATACTATAAATTTTTTTTCCACAGAAGGTGCAGCACCACTGGAGTATTCATCATCTGTTTCAGAGTCGTCGTCAGAAGCTGAAGGACAATATAAAGAACTACTATCACTCAGACAACTGTCATTATCAGATTCATTTAAAGATCCTTGGTTTGTTGATTCCACAGTCACCTCGCTCATTTTGGACATTACCACAATCAAGCTGTGTCAATTGTTCTTTAGAGTCTGCCAAGCATGGTCTTGGACTTGGTTCCACAGTTTCTTTATTTCCAGTTGTTGAAGGCTCAGTATTTTGGGCCCAGAGAGTAACAGTGATCTTGTAAATGAGTCAATTCATTGACGTCATCAGAGTGTATGTTGGCAGTTCCTTGTTCATGTAAATGTTCAGTTTGTGTTCCAATAGTTCTTAACATTTTAATCTGTTCAAAGTATGTCTGAACCTCTTTATTTGCTGTTGTGTTTCAATAAGGCTTGAAGTGAAATTAGTTTGTTCAACATCATTTGAAGTGTCCATTTTTTCATTGGCATCAGAGAATCCAGGTGAACCATCCAGAACAAATTTGTCATGTCCCAATGATGTTGTAACCTTGACAATGTTAACCAAAAAATTGAATAATTTACTGGCTAAAGTTTAGCATGATACTTAGCCGAGGAAAAATATCACAACACTCTATTTTCCCATCCTAGTTCCCTTTGGCTCTTTCAAATATTAACCACTACAGAGTAAAGCTGTTGTATTAAAAGTAAAAAATATTTATTACAAAAAAATGTTTATTTGGTACTTCTTAATGAATAGCCAAATAATCTTGTCAATGTTACAAAAAATCATTAGAAATTTAGAATTGATCTAGCTTATAAATATACTAGAGTACTAGTTGATGAATTTGTACATATTTGGTTTTAAAGCATTTTCTAAATATGATCTTAAATTTACATTGTATATTCAAAGGCATATTGTATTGTTATGTAGGTAAATATATAAACACCACGATTCTCTATATAATTAGTAAATTAGCTGTCATTGTTTGACCTATGTAAAACAATTGATCTCCAAACCTGTCTTTCTCGATTTTGTATTTGCCTCACACTCGACGGCCTTGGTTTGTTTTCGTTACCTTTCGTCCGAAAATCAAATATAGTGCATGGGTACTGCCGATGGCTTTAGCATCTCACGCTTCTTGAAACCAGGAATTACTTCGGTAGTTGGTTCAAAACAATCTGAGGTAAAATGTGCGCTGCAGACGTACGTGTTCCCACGATCACGGATGTTCTCTCTTCGTTAATTCCGTAGCCAGACACTTTTGAGCGGCCCCTTTGGCAGCCTGTGGTAACTTATATCGGTTCCTTTTGTCTTTCGACTGCCATTTGTTCACAAAGGCACGGTGCAATGCGGCATTTTTGTTTAAATAAACTTTTAATTCTGTATTAAGTACAAATTATAATACAGCGCGCCAGTATGTATTTCGAATTCCTTCGATAGGAAGCACGCACTGACGTCACAAAATGAGGGCGCTGACCGAAACTGCGTCTGCACGGAAAAGAACAATATGGCGTCGGAATTTGAAAAAATCGCGAACTTTGGCGAGCAATTTCTCCTTTACTAAAAAGCTTCAGACCGAGCTATTTCAGGAACAATCTATTTAAGGTATTATCTTTTATTTAAACCTAACTTGTTTTGGGACTGGACTTCCCCTTTAATACCCGAAGAGACTCGACATATGAACGCTGTGTACATGTGTGGAAATACGTTACAGGCAATCGTATTTTGTGTATTGCAAATTGCGTTTTCTATGGGAGATTGGATTGTGTTTTGACTTTTGTCTGTGACCTGAATTTGTTTAGACGGCGGGTTTAGATCTTAGCACTGCATGTGACAACCTGCGCGTGATTTTGCAGTAGCCCAAGTGAACACCTGACCAGGCGTCTTGTTTGTATAAGTAGTATTTTGTGGAGGCCAACCTTTTTATATATACCTGATCACGTTACACCGCATATTCATACAATAATACAGCTTTGTGCGTCAACACTCGACATCAAAACTCCCCTGCTTCTTTCCCCAATTTCGCGTTGAGCGACAGGCAGCACTTATGATAATAACTTCTAGTTTATATCACAGTACATAAATTTCAATAAATAAATACGACGATGATGATAAGTCGATTCAGCAAAACGATGCTTGTCATCCCGACTATACATAACACGTGTGACTATAGACGCTTTACTGAATTACAAATAAACGAGCGATAGCATAGGATACCCATGGATGATGTCATGGATGATGTTACTTGGGTACATCATAATTTTCGAAATGAGAATCAGGATGGATTTTCGTAGAGTACGAAGAAAATAATGGCAAGCGGCTGGCTTATAGACTTAAACCCTTTCACGTCTTGTCGAACCTGGCGTTATAGCGGACAGAGAAAGAAAATCATTTGACCTAACTAAAGTATAAAGAGTTTGTCAAAGAAATATACTTAGTATATTTCTTATATAGTAAATATATAGCGTTTAAATACCTCGCGGTTCACTCGCTGTGCGCAAAAGCAAAAGACTGAATATGATTCCCTGTGTGCCTTTATATTCGAAACATGTGTATCAACGATTGTGTTCCCCCGGTAAAGAAACCGGAGAAAGACTCCCAGATAAAATCAAAGTCGGAGCAGAAACCCGCGATAAAAATCGCCCCGCGGCAATTACCCGCGACCCGCGACAAAAAGGCGCGACCCGCGACAAAAAGGCGCGACCCGCGAAAAAAACCCGCGACACGCGACCCCCGACAATTAGATTCTCTCAAAACGAGACGGTCTAGATGGTATTTCACTGATTGGCTTGCATCTACTAACCGTGGGGAGTTTTTTCCACCAGCTGCGACTTGCATCTCAAACTGTATTGGTGGCGTGTGGAGTAATAATTGTCGAATTCCACCAATGCCCTTGTCCTTGAGAAGCTTTTTATTCTCGGCGTTTTAGGCGTGGAGATATTTACATCCTTCTCCGTTTGATGCTGTATGGTCCTTGTGCAACTTCAACTAGTTGTACAGATCTTTGATCCAGGGGCGGATCTAGGAATTTTGATACCTTAGTCAAAGTTGCTGTGGGCCCATATTTGTAGGGGGTGCGGGGACATGCCCCCCCCGAAAAAATTTTGAAATTTGGATCTCTGAAATGGCATTTCCTTCATTCTGACAGCACATTTGAGCAAAATTTTAAATGTTTTAAAACATGTTTTTAATGGACATTTTATCATTTTCAAGAAACATTTTATCTAAATTGACTTTGATATTTTCTTGTCTTAGAAACCTTGTGATAGTTTGCAAGTGTGTAAGGCTAAGTTTTTCCAGGAATGAGGGTGGGGAAATCCAATAAACAGTAGAGAGATATGTGGTCACATTCTAATATAAAAAAGTTGGCTGTTTCGCTCTATGTCAAAGTTCATCAGTATGCCTAGAAAACACCAGTTACATTGTTTCCACAGTCAGTGAATCTAACATGGACAGCCTGACCAACACGCAAGTAAAGGTCTAGCTGAATTTAACATTCTGCATAACCCAGAGCAAGGTGGGCTACCTTCCATGGCCGTTGAGCCCCACCTACCAGAGCTGCCTGGCTTTCAAATGCCTGATAATTGCCTTTTAAACCTCAACCCAAGTAGACAATGTCTGGTTAGTAGGAGTCAGGAGAAGCTTTTGTTAATGACCATAATGGACATTACATGGACATACTGTAGACATAGGGGAGCTCAACTCTCTACATCATCCCGATCATTCTAACCCCCATCTAATATTCCACTACCCATCCCCCTACTATCCCATGTTACTATGAGCTGTCTGGTTTTCAGGCACCAGCAACCCAAGTTCAATTCCTGTCCAATGCAATTATCAGATTAAAATTTCATAATAGCCACATGTGAGAAGAATGCTTACTTGATGTATAACGATAATACATGGAAATTTGTAGAAATGTTAGACATTTATTGCTTAGCTTTTGATCTGTTTCACCAGGCCCAAACCTTATTACTTATATGTTTAAAAGTTATATGTTATTACTTATAATACTGTATGTTATATATTAGACAATTAACTGACTTGTAATATGAACTGAGGACGAATGTATTATGTAAACTACTGTGGAAAGGCAATCTGACTGTGCATCATGATTATGATATACTAGTGAGTATCTAGAATTGAAACACTAAGTAGTGTTTATAGTATTACATGAAGCATTTAATAGCATTGGTTTATACCAGTGTGCTCAGCTCAAGTGCTCAACGCAGATTATGCTAATATGGAAGGGATATCAGCAAAGATGACAAAAGAATAACATCGATATTGAATCCATATTGATGAACTACTGTACCTACACTGTATAAGCTTACCTTAGAGCGACATATGGTTTACTCTAGCTTGTCCGCCTTCATGTGTTGGGTCTTCTTTCCATCCTTGTATAAGGATTTAACACTAAACTTCGCATGAAGCTTCCGATCCGAAAGGATAGCACAAGCTTGGATTTTCGAAGACAAATCGCAACAGATTTGTCACAATAACTCATCGTTATTACTCTTCAGAGCGCTCTGTACACGTTCTAAGACGTTTGTCGAAGCCTAGTCATACTGCAAGATGCAGCTTCATGCGGCGGATTGCGGCCAAGATTTAGTTTCTAGCCAATCAAAATCTAGCCTGCGTTAAAAAATTTACTTCCGACGTAATTGCATTTACTTCCGACGTAATTCCATTGGCTTTGACCAATCAGCGCTCATGATTCCGACGTATTTCGGCCATTTTGACGTGGATAAACGTGCCGGTCGGTGACCACTTCCCGCCATAGTTACCTCTTATACGGTTCTAGTCACTGACCTCTATAATATAACTAGAGGTCAGTGGTTCTAGTAGCCGATGGCGGCCACAGTCGCCACAGAATAACTTGCGCGGCGTCTGACGAGGGCTCTAGAAATTATGAAATTATTCTCCAGCAAAGAATAAACCGTATCTTGCCAAATACGTTAAAAATTGGAAAATCAGAAGAAACCCTTAAATTTTCCCATCTCAGATTTTTTACCTTAGTCGCTTGACGTGTTTGACGTATATTAAATCCGCCCCTGTTTGATCATAGACTCTGATGGCACCATCGAGAATATCACTGAGCTTTTCATTAACGAGAAATGTTCCATTTTCGACTTGTATGGTGGGTTCTCATGTCGTTCTTTCGGTCGGAGCATCCTAGTTTCTTTCAGCTAAGTTCAATATTCCATTTGTTGAAAGACCAAGGTTCAAGTTTGATAATCTTGCCAACATTAGTTGGATCGAGTACACTTTCCAGTTTCGACATGTTGTAGTCGGTATAGACTAGGTCTGTCCCCCGAGGGGTCGGTATAGTTATCACCGTTTGGTATTCTTTCGATAATGCGATAAGGACCATACACGCTAGCGAGGTAGCCATTTGCATGCAATTCCGGTTTTCTAACTATACGCTGGGGGCGACGAACCACGACGAGATCTCCAAAGTGAAATTGAACAGTTTCTTCTGTCAAGGCCGTACCTTCTGCTTATGTCGAAGCTCTTGCGTAATACCGGACATGTATTTGCGAGCTTTTGGAGCAAAATCCTAGTTATGATTCATCACTTATTTTGTTTACAACACGGCTACTCGCTTTTAAACGCGATAAGCTCTCATCACCTGAATTCGCAGACGCTATCATTCACCTGTTTTCTCAACTTTAGCGGATAATAATTGCCGAAAAAAAGAGAGATGCAGTTGTCAAGTTGAAACTTTCGATATTTTCGATATGCGAAAAATCGAATATCGATATTTTTGAAATATCGATATTTATCGAAATCGATATACCGCATCAGCCTAGTTTCAGAGAATGGACCAATCAGGTCGAGTCCAACGGTATTCTAAGGTTTTCAAGCTGTGCTATCGCAAATTGGAACGGACAATAAAGAACACCCTGTACTTTATGGAAGTCGAGCACTTCAAGCCCCAGAATCAAAATGGATCACACAAGAACTGGAACTGTTAGCTGTGATTTGGGCTTGTGAAAATTTATAGTTATCTAATATAAACTAATATATATTACTAATAGAAACTCAATCGATCGTTGGACGATGAAATCTTGTTATAAAACTTAGGATGATGAAGAAGCAAAGTGTGCGAGCACAACGCTGTTTTGAGAGCGTCGAGTTATTTTTGTTCATGATTTCGCCAAGTAAAAACGCTATGTTTCTTGAGTAGTCTACCGATGTGAAAAGAAGAGGCTGCAAGATCATGCTAGTCTAAGAAGCTTTTGAGCATGTGTGACAGAAGTTGGCTGAGAAAAGGACGCAACGGCTGTTATTTTGGCTCGGTCAGGGGCGGATCTAGGGGTAGTCAAATCGGTCACGCGACTAACGTAGAAATTGCATAGTCATAAATTAACTCGGTTAATTATATTCAAATCGCGGTCCAGTAATTAATTATTCCAGGTGTCAAATTTCGTTCAGCGCTGACTTTTCCCAAAGCAATATAGTTTAGTCAAACCAGCGGTCTTACGCGTGAGCAGTGACTAACTTGTCGCCGAATCTAGCTATTTGATTGGTCCACAGTCAATGTTGACCACTTTCCGGGGAGTTCTGACCGGCTTTGAGCGGTCAGGGGCTCATAAACAAGCTATATGATTGGCTAATTCGAGAAATATCTGAACAGTCATTGGCTGTATTTTTTTGGTTAGTCATGACTTATCGCAGCGTGGGGTATATGCTTCAGCAATCAGCATAATATTACTACCGATACTACGATCGAAATATCGTATAGTAGGTTAATACTGGCGAAACAGAGAACGTAAGTGGTCTAACGTTTCGAGCGAAGGCCCTTCGTCAGAGAGAAACCTAATACAGTATTACTACGGCCTTTCTGATCGAAGCTTGACTACGAAGGTTCAATTTCCGACTTGTCAGAGTAAATAAGATTATCAGAGCATACTGCTATAGTGCTATGTCTGCGGGAAGTGTTTCATACGAAACCGTACTTTCTGCGTTTGAAAATGAAGATCAGGGATATCTCCGAGATATTTATGCTGGTCTAAAGCAACGAATCGACGCGTTGCCAAACGTCTCGCTCGAGGAGCTCTGAGCGCCATCAACAACACGAGCTTGACGCTCAGTAGAAATTTCGCTGCCGAATCGTACATCCCCAAGTATGTTCGAGACGACAAGAAGAACAAGTCTTCTACGGCCATAAGGTAAACATAACCTATTTAACTTAATTGGGCATTTTTTTATTGTTTATCGAAGGTTTTCGGCTTTTCGCGATCTAATAAATCTAAATATAATCCGGCTGCACGTGTATTAGCCTTTCTGATCGCAGCTTGAACGCGAAGGTTCAATTTCAAGTGCCACAGAAATATAAAAGCGAAATAGCGAATATACTGCAATGTCTTGTAGTATTTGCGAGACTGTGCAGTCCGCGTTTGAGAGAAACGATCGGCCATATCTTCAAGATGTTTACACTGATCTGATGAAGCGAATCAACGCCTTGCCGAAGAGTTCTGTTGAGGAGCTGTTGAGTGCTATCAACAACACGAGCTTCTGCCTCAGTAGAAATTTTGGTGCCGAATCTTTCATCCCGAAGTATGTTCGAGAAAGGAAAAACAAGTCTTGTACAGCCATAATGTAAATATATTCTATTTTAACTAAATTTGACTCTTATTATAATAGTTTTGGACTTGTATTAACCGGACAGTCTGTGCGCCATGACCGGCTGGCACGATCGTTTATGAAATTAGCATATTACTGCGGTCAAAAGTTTATTACTATTAAATATTTCACTTATATACCGCGAACCCAGCCGAACCAATATATACTGTAGTGTAAGCATTTTGTTTATGCTTTTTGTCGCCTGATATTAGTTTAAGATTTTGATTTGGATATCTATTATCCATATAAATGGACTGTCAGTGTCTTGTTGACTTGTTAGACCACATGGCTTGGTGTAATACGATCTCTAGTTCAGATGTGATAAATTGTGATTTGATAATAATTGATTTAAATAAATTGATTTAAAACCAGTGTGCTCTTTTTCGGCCTTCCAAAGGCTGTCCATGTTGGAAGGAATGCTGATGAGCCCTGATATTGGGCGAAACAGTCATTTGTGCACCTCACGTTTTATTTACCGAAAATCCCGAAAAGGATCTAGTGTGGGTGTTAATAACTAATCATACCCCCAGAAAAATCTCCGTACCCCCCCCCCACCCCCCCCTCCCCCGAATGCTAACAAACGAAAATTTTGACTAACGTACGAAAAATCCTAGATCCGCCCCTGGTCTGGTGCACGTCCTTCAGATATTACGTAGCCAAGGAATGCTTGCATGGTTGACTAGCGAGACTGCATTTGGTTGGCTTACGCGAAAGACCAACTTTATTACATCAGACATTCTTTTCAAAACACGTTCCAAGTGAAATAAGATGAGCATCCCATGTCTTAATGCGAAAATTTGCTTTGGTTAAAACTTCTTGTTAGGTTCAACGTTAATGGGATGAGGTTATGGATGTGGCAGTCACCGTGGATTTTACCGGACGGATCTGGTAGCGCAAATCAGCGAAACTGGATGGTAATAAGGCGTATTTCGTCTTATATGTTGGCAGTCTCTCAAATCTGGATACTACTACCTTCCTGGGATCTCTGAAACGTCTGGTGGCGCGCAGAGGACGTCCAGCAAAAATAATCTCGGACAGTGCAGGAGTGTTTGTCGGTGAAGCGAAATGGCTGAAGACGATGGAGCTGATGAGCGATTTCAAACTTATCGTGCGAACGAAAGAATTCATTGGAAATTTAACCCCAGCCCCGTCATGGGGAGGCCAATTTGAGCGATTTATCGGCCTCTTTTAGCGATCTTTTTTCAAGACCATTGGTGGAGGGACCTTATCCTGGGTGGATGTACCCAATTTAAGTACCGATGTGGTACTTAAAGTGGAAGCCCAATTCAACCGACGACCATTATCCTATGTTGAAGATGACATTCAGCTTCCCTGCCTGACACCATCCACCTTGTTGTTCCGAGGGTCCAATCGCTTGCCTGAACAACAGCCTTTGCGGAAAGACAACATTGATATATGTGGATTAAAATGGGTCAGACAACTTGTTCCATTTGAATTATTACTTACTATGTATAATTCACTAGTACTGCCGTATTTCGATTACTGCAGTGCAGTTTGGGGAAGTTGTGGTAGAGGATTTTCCGATACACTTCAAAAGTTACAAAACAGAGCTGCAAGAGTAGTTACTTTTTCAAGTTATAACAGACAATCTACTGAGTTGCTGGATGAGCTTAAATGGGATAATCTTGAAATGAGGAGATCGAAACAACTAGCTCTGATGATGTAAAAAATAATGATTAACAGGGCACCAAGTTATTTAACTAACATGTTTGAAAACATAACTTCTGTACATTCTCATAACTTGAGAAACTCAGAGTATAATGTTTATGTCCCAAGTCCATATTCTGAAGCTGGCAAAAACAACTTTCATTATCAGGGAGCGGTTCTCTGGAATAGTCTATCGAGAGATATAAGAAGTCAAGACAATGTGAGATTTTTTAAAAAATATTTAAATCGTAGTTAGGTTATTATAGTTATCAGGTATTATTAGAAAAGATTGGAAATAATTTATACGTACTCTATATATTTGTAATTGTTTTTGTTTGTTTTTTTATATTTGTAATTATTCTTAAAAATTGTACACGGCTCACTGGAAGAGCATGTATTAATGAAGTGATACCGTGTTTAAATAAAGATGATTGATTGATTGATTGATTGATTGATTGATTGATTGATTGATTGATTGATTGATTGATTGATTGATTGATTGATTGATTGATTGATTGATTGATTGATTGATTGATTGATTGATTGATTGATTGATTGATTGATTGATTGATTGATTGATTGATTGATTGATTGATTGATTGATTGATTGATTGATTGATTGATTGATTGATTGATGTACCGAAGCGGGCAAAGTATTTGAAATCCTGCAAAAACTCGCGGTGGAAACGATGGATGGGGGGATATCTTACGGCGTTATGCGAACGTCTCGTTGCAACAAAAATAGCAAGAAAGTTTCCCTTTAAATAGGCGATGTAGTCACTGTCCGCGCAGAAGACAACAATAGGCGAAGATGGCCCTTGAGTGTCGTTGAGAAGCTATTTACTGGACGAGATGGAGTGGCGCGTGCCGCCAAGCTGCGAACTGGAAGTCGGCCGCTTAGAGAGAGCTGTACAACAACTCTAGCCTTTGCATGGAACCACATTGTGACAAAGTAAGGGACGCTACAAAGTCGGTGACACTGTACTGAATCCTGATGCCATAGCTATCCGTCCTAAACGAGCAGCAGCAGTAGCAGCTGATCATCGTATTTGGGAATTAAGTTTTGAAGACGACGAGAACTGAGGACAGGAACATTCTATTACTGAACTAAGTGAACTTTTATTTGGGTTTTTTCTTCTGTTGGTTTACACGTTGATTTTGTGTACACAGTGCATTTACTTTTTTACTGAAATAAATAGGGGAGTGTCTCGGAAACTGTCAGACTTTAGACATTTTTTTTTGTTTAACGTCATGCACGTGACCTGTTATGTGGGCGTATTCGCGCTTGAGCTAATGACTGAAGAATTAAGAGTAAGTCTGAGTAATCCAAAGAAGGTGATTGACTTTTTAGTGAAAGTGTGGGCTATCTTATCTTGTGTTCCCCACACTATGGTAAAAATAATTTAATGATGTACCAGTAGGAAACTTGGGGTCAATGTCTAATTGTTAGAGATAATAAGTTCAGTATATGATCCCCGAGCCCGGGCGTGCTAAGCTCGACATACGTGTTGTCCACTTTACACGCATGTAGAAAAAGAGAGGGAGACGAAATCTGGGAAATAGTTTATATATATATGTATATATATATATATATATATATATATATATATATATATATATATATATTCTTGACGTTGCCTCGTGCCCCGTCCTTTTTCCGAGCTATGTATAGCCGACCAAGATCTCGATTTGTTAAATTTTGCGTTTGTTTGTCCGTCGGCATTACGTCATCCATATATGAGCTGATGCAACTCAGTGCACATGTTCCGCTACCGGTTCAGCTTCTTCCTCGACAGAAAATTCACGATAAGAACAAATACATCATGTCTTTACTTTCTCGTTGAAGTATTCATCAAGGTCATGAAGGTTTCAGTGGCCAGTCTCGAGGAAAGCAGTGCTCTTTCATGAGTTTATCAGCGCTGTTAACAGCACAAACTATCAAGTGGAACTCGACAACCATGAACTCATTCCTCGTGAGAGATGTCGCTGAACAACTTACCAGCTGTTGTTTGTTGCCGTTGGTTAGAAGACAAGTCAAAGAACTCGTCTATTGAAACATGTCGATCAGAAGTTGTCAACACGACGACGGCGATGGATTTTCTAAATTGGCAAATGGCAATGCCACGACACACTAAGTCGTGAACTGTCTTACAATTTCGTTGAGGAGAGTTTATCTTGTCGAGGTAAGATATGAGTTTCTACAACTGACAACTGTGTTCCTTGGTAGGAAATTTCACGGTTGTTTTCTTCTATTTTTAGGTGTATATTGGTGTGGGTTCATTGTGTTTTCGCTGATCAACATTCTGACTTCGTGTGTGTATGTTGACTGATACAAATTTTGGGCTTAATGGTACAATGCTGTACTGTATAATTTTATTAAAGCTCTAGATTTGTCAAAACATAATTAAGCACTTGGAATTGCATTGACAGTTGTATTGTATCGTATTGTATATAATAAGATCCACAGTTAGCAAGCTAATTTACACGTGGTCTTAATTACATTAGATATAACCTATATTAGTATATTTAATTATCTTAATATATTACAATTTCTTGCATTATAATACAGTTTTGCCACAGCATTAGAGCGAGAGGCATGATTATTTAATATTTGTATATTATTGTGTGTATATCCTGTCAAAACCCTGGCCATATTATGTCAAGCGATAAGTTATAGTAACTTGTAGTTTTCAATTTTATAATTAAAAAATTAGAAGAAATGTTTAAATACTCTGTCTATTGTAATTAATATTGTGAAATTCATTAATAATTCATGAGTTTTGCAGCCAATCCAATTTCAGAAATACGTCACATGTATACCCCTGTAAACCCCATACAAACCACTAGTGCTTGTAACTAATTAGCATCTCAGTATGATTATCCCAAAGGGATTTTTACTATTTATTCATTTCACAAGTTGTTTACAACACTCGCGTCCTTGTTGTATTGAATATACAATCACTCGCCTTCTGCTCGTGATTGTATAATTCAATACAACACGGCCGCTCGTGTTGTAAACATTACTTAAATTTTTGGACTTTCCAGCGTCCTTCGCAGGCAACTCTGTGGGCTCTTATGGGGAAGAGGATTGGGTGGAGTGGGCAAACTCAGGTGGAGTGGACAAACTCAGGTGGAGTGGGCAATCTTGGGTGGAGTGTGCAAAGGGTTGTCACATTGGCCACAGACTACACAGAGTTGCTTCTGGAGTAGGCTAAAGGTTTTTGTCCCATTTGAGGCAGCACTTCACTTGCGATAGTAATTTATAATATATATGTTTGGCACGACCAGTGTCCAACTATTCTTACGCCGCGTGACGTGACTAGCGAGGTAGAAAATTTTGCTTTCGCTATTTAAACGAACCGAAATGGAGCACGAAGAAAAGAAGGATCAAGGATACAAACAACCCATTTAATATATCTTGAAGAGAAACCAGAGAACTTGAAGAAATCAAACGCCGCGTGGTAAACAAAAACTCAATTTGTAGTGTTCGTAACGGTAGGATTCTTGTTAACGTTATTTTCAAGTTTTCGCTTAACCTAAGCAATATACAGCTTCACGTTTTCGTGCTTTCCCTTTCTTGTCCAAACCATAAATAAGCTTAACTAAAGCTAACTTACAACACTACCTTTATAAGCTTATGTAGACGTGATGTTTTTCATTGGCATTCAGTACACCTTTTATTAAATACCCATGGGCTGTGGCGATTTTCTTGGCTGTATTTCCAAATTTTCGACTGAAACGTTGAATGTTTAATACTTCTTTCTAGAATACAATTCTACCGCATTGTTCTTATCTCGGACTCTATTATAAATGTAATTTTTGAGCTGTTGACTTTTAATTCTGCCTTTGCAAAACATGTATGCATAGGGAAGCCATTTAAAGCTTGTTAAAAATAATCCCTTTTGAAACCTCCTAAAAACATATTGTGTACAACCAGAATTTAATAATGAAATCTAATTTTTGCTTTGCTATGTTAAATCAGTTTAGTGATCTTATCCATAAATTATAGAATTATCTTGAGGATTGTCATTTGTTTTTATATCGGTGTGCTTATTTTAATCAAGGTGGGTGGGTGGGGGCAGAGGAGGCTGGACAGCTGCCGCAAAGCATCATGGTCCTAACGCTAAAATTGATAAATTATTGATTCATTTGCATCTGACCGCCGACGAGGAATGAACTATGCCCGATGGACTAGATGCGCAAAAACTTTTGAAAACTCGTCACAGTTGATCCAGAATTGTTAAATCTGGTGGTCAGAAAAATACGAGAACAATTCGTGGTTATCATAGACAATTCATATGATCAGATTGTGCTTTATTTGGCGTATATTCGTGACAATGGCGTTATGGCGGATGGGCATTCAAGACTACTCAAGTTCCTTCGGATTCGACGCATTTTCTGTTACAAATAATGGAACAAATCAGAAACGAAGTAGATGTTTACAACAAACAAGGATTTGGTTGTACTGTGCAACGTGTGATTCGATACAACTGGAGAAAAGCGTGAGGTGAGATATCGGCATTATTTGTTGTTTAGTGGTTAATGATTTCCCTCTCAAATTTTTCCTATTCTATAAACCTTATGATGCATTTTCCGTGGTTTAATGTTTTGCATTCTGCAGTATTACTGTAAACTTCTATAACTGTTGTGTGTAGCAATTA
Organism: Corallium rubrum; assembly: GCA_964035015.1. Lineage (NCBI taxonomy): Eukaryota > Metazoa > Cnidaria > Anthozoa > Scleralcyonacea > Coralliidae > Corallium > Corallium rubrum. The sequence continues at coordinate 14,847,011 of OZ036005.1, forward strand.
TATGGATCAATTAGATACAACTATCATCGTTGGGTTTTTATTCCGATTTTTTAATAGTCTTGTTTCCTAATTTTATATTTACTGTACTTGTATCCGAAATTTTATAAAATTGTGAATAAAGCTAGGTTAAAATTTATTATTCAATAACAATCTTGTATTTTTCTTTATAATTAAGGTGAATTAAAAATCGAGATAATTTATTGGATTGCCTCCAGAATCTATTGAATATAACAGAATATAACTGGACTATTTGGTATATAAATGTTCAAAGTTTACAGTATTTCCTGTATCCTCAATATATATGTAAATAAGGAACTTGAATAAAATTAAAATGTTTTGTCTCAATATTGATCTTGGTTACTTCTAAAGCACCACTGTATTGACACTGATACAGGTATTCAATCAGGGGCATTGTTAACATTTCAACATTGGTCCAACATTTTTGCAGTGTGCCCCCCCCCCCCCTCCCCCCCTCCTCCCCCGTTGCCAAGAAAACATTTAGAGAGGGCAACAGAAATGTAGAAATGTTACTGTACTTAGACATGTGAATGAACTATAAGACAGACAAAGTCCAGCCCAAAGGTGTCTGTCTTAGACTATAGTTGAGTTTATCAGTAGGTACATGCAGATAGCCAGTAGCACTCAAAGGCAAATGGACGAATAATATCCAGGCATCTATCTTAGACATAGTCACTGTTTATCAGTAGGTACATGCCGATAGCCAGTAGCACTCAAAGGCAAAGGGATGAATAATATCCAGGTATTTAATTAGGCTTTGAGACCCAGCATTTGGATGATTGTATAATAATATGCAAGACAGTATTTCTGTGTTAAAATTTTAATAGTTATGTCCACAATTATTATGCATTGCCTTATGTAATTATACAACATGACAATATGCAAAACTTCAAACTACATATTATTTGAATGATGCTTCCTGGGGCGAAAGGGATAATAAATATTTGTATACTGAAAAACAATACGAATAACAAATTATAACAAATTAGCAAAAAATACTACAACTACAATATATTACTCACAGTAACAATGACCAATAACAAAATACAAATAATCCACACATCAATTTTAATACTCATACTGCTGTCATAAATATCTATACATATCAGGCCTATATAGCAGATCTTTAAGAAAGTTAAGTACATTCTGTAATAATATTTACAGATTGTATGTGGGCCTAGTATGTATACAATTTTTCCAGAATGATGGTGTTTTTATACAGCGACGTCAGCGTTTTGGACCATAAAAACAGACAAATAACAAATTTTACTCTTTAATAATTGTTCACCACTCCAAAGAATAAAGCACGAAATATTACAAAACTTCCAAAATTCTTGAGAAAAAATCAAGCTTTAGTGGTGAGAGGCTCTCTTAAATTGTTAGGCGCCATCTTAGCGAAAGCCGAAATACCATGGTCGGTCCAACGGCGAATATCTTAACCTGAATGTCAGGCCTTTATTTGTTCCCGCCTTCCGCTAAACCCGGCAGCGCGGGCAGAGGTGCGGGCGAGCGAGAAGGCGAGAAAAATAAAGGCCTGAGGAAACTCTTAATAAAACTGTGGGTCCTCCGTCCATCTCATGGACGGGAGCTCTGATTGGCTGACTAATTGAAGTAAGGATTTTGATCGGTTCATTCAGATAAACAACTTCCCCAAAGGTGCACCGTCAAGGTGCACACCGTGACAAGGTCATCGCCATTTCTCGAATCTGTTTATGGTGTACGTTTCTGTGACCAATTCATTCATTTAATCATTTATTATGTCGCAAAATCAAACCATAGAAGGATTTTTCGAAAATGCTTTGTTAAATTCATTGACGCATTTCGGCTATGAGTCTTTGAAACCAGAACAAACGTCGTGCATTCGAAAGCTCGCTGTTGTCTGTTGCCAGCCAAGATGTCTTTGCTGTTTTGCTCACTGGTTTTGGTAAAAGTCTGATATATCAGATATTGCCATTTGTGTTCTTTGAACTTCATCGACTTCAACATGGCACGGTGAGGAATTTCGTTGTAGCAGGTGGAGACCGTGTGAAAAACAGTCTACTTGGGTCCTTCGTTCGATGATCAGTGACGATGGCTACTGAAGGCGGAGCCGATGCGAAATTCCAAGTTGTTTATGGCAGTGCTGAACCTGCTGAACAATGGTTGTCAGAAAAGTGGACCCGTAAGTTACAAAACTGGAATCTCGGAGCAGTTTATAGATGACTGAGTTTATACGGTTGAGACGTGTTTATAATTATGTATCAATATATTAATTAAATGGTCTACCTGCATTCTAAAATTTAAATTCTAATGCTACAAAATTATATAATTGTTAATTTAGTCGAAACGAAACTATATCAAGGCGGCTATCAAATCGTGTTTATCTTTTATTATGGTGGAATTTTGAATCAATATATATGTATATTCTCAAATTGTCAAATTTCTCGGTTTCTTATCGTAGTTTCCAATAGACCCTTTCACGGTTTCGGACGCCATTTTGTTTGGGGGGCAAACAAACCCGTTTGCTAGGTAACTACGCATATTATTCCTTGTTGAATGTTGTCTGATTCTACAATTCCATGTGTTTAAACGCTGTTTTTACCTGAAAATCTGAAAGATATCCATTCATACCTCTCGAGGAATTTTCTCTAAGTTTGGAAAGGTACGTAGTAGTCTTTTGTTACGGCAAAAAGAAAGTTTAATGTGATTTACGCTTGATTAGCGAACCTTGGTCCTTGAATCTCTTGAATTCTGATGTTGCCGCCGAGGTTGCCGCTTATATACTTCAAATTGAATGTAAAATTTCACAACTGCTTTATTATGTTAGCATATTAAGAAGACATTTTCTGTTTTCCTAAACTTTCTTTCTAGATTTGTGAAATATCGTTCAAAATACAACTATTTTACGGTATCTTCTGGAGATTTAGATGTGTCGTGGAGACCAGTGTTGTGTTGGTGGTTGTGATAAAACAGTATGAATGGATATCTTTCAGATTTTCAGGTAAAAAGGCAGCGTTTAAACACATGAAATTGTAGAATCTGACAACATTTAACAAGGAATAATATGCGTAGTTACCTAGCAACCGGGTTTGTTTGCCCCCAAAACAAAATGGCGTCCGAAACCGTGAAAGGGTCTATTCTTCGACTTCTTCTCTGGGTCTAGATATACCATGGACAAACGCCTTCAATTCGAGCTCGTGTATTTATTGCAAGTCTACCTAGACTAGTCTGGACTAAAACCAGACGCGGAGAAAGACTATATATTTTTGTGGGATGAAATCAAAATATACGCTTTGATATTTTGACAACTCATATCAATCATACTCGTTCATATTTAAAAATAGCAAAGTGGGTGGAAGACGGTTTTGTTAAGAGTTTCCTCAGGCCTTTATTTTTCTCGCCTTCTCGCTCGCCCGCACCTCTGCCCGCGCTGCCGGGTTTAGCGGAAGGCGGGAACAAATAAAGGCCTGACATTCACGTTACGAATATCTAGAAAACGGTTGCGGGGGCTAGGGGGGGGGGGGGGGGGGGCGTCCGGATAGAATCCAAGATTAGACATTTCTTCAACTTATTCCGCAAAAATTAGAGAATTCGAACCATGGGAATTCAAGATTTTTGGCTTTGAAGATTGTTGACAAACCGGAAGTGCGGTCTTCGCTTAGCGCGACACGACCCACATAAACGATCAAAACAAAGTAGAAAAAATACATTTACCTTGCAAAATCCTGCAGATATGGATAGTCCAACAATATATGAAACGATATCACTGCTTTTTTAAAGAAAAAAATGAATCACAACAGCGTAATATTCGGTATTCGAAGTCGAATGCAAAATTTTCAGCCGATCAACGATAAGAAAATAGCGCAATTTCATTGGTCCACAATATCGCGTGACAATCACATGACAGCTGTCCGGTCTCCTCTGGGTGGGGCGGTGTTTCATGAAAACATTTAATAAATCGGGCGAGGGGTTGTTGCATTCATGTATTTCTAGTTTATGATTTATTTAGCTACGCGTACGCCAATTCGACGACAGGGGGACACAAGTTTCGATTCAACCGCGTGGGAAGACTAATGGGAACGAGATTGGTTAACAGAATGTTTGTGGTACTTGAAGTACCAAAGAAAGGGATCGCGGGCTCACCCGAAGATTTAGAATCAGACAATCCGTCAAGCCATGAAGAGAAACCCTATTACGAAAGAAAAGTCCTATAGCTGCCCTGACTATATGATAACAAATGGCGACGAGAAACCATTTAAATGTGATATCTGTGACAAGACATTCTCCCAGTCAGGTAACTTGGTACGCCATAAAATAACACATAATGGAGAGAAACCATTCAAATGTGATGTCTGTGACAAGACATTCTCCCAGTCAGGTAACTTGGTACGTCATAAAAGAACACATAATGGGAGAAACCATTCAAATGTCATATTTGTGAAAAGACATATTCTAGGTCTCATTACTTACTAGTTCATAAAAGAACACATACTGGGGAGAAACCATTCAAATGTGATGTCTGTGACAAGACATTTTCTCACTCAGGTAACTTGGTACACCATAAAAGAACACATACTGGAGAGAAACCATTCAAATGTGATGTCTGTGACAAGACATTTTCTCACTCAGGTAGCTTGGTAGACCATAAAAGAACACATACTGGGGAAAAACCTTTTAAATGTGGTGTTTGTGACAAGACATTTTCTCATTCATGTACATTGATAGATCATAAAAGGACACATACTGGGGAGAAACCGTACAAATGTGATATTTGTGACAAGACATTTTCTCACACTGTTAATTTTTGGGTGTTAAAATAACACCAAAAAGTGGTGTTAAAAAATTAGGTAAAAAATGACACTACTTTTTGGTGCTATTTTAACACCACTATTGATAGTGTTAATATAACACTGGATATGGTGTTAAAACAACACCTATTTTTAGTGTTACATTAGCACTAGTTTTGGGGGTTAATTTAACACCTGTTTATAGTGTTAAAGTAACACCACTTTTAAGTGCTAAAGTGGCACTAGTTTTAAGAGTTGATTTAACACTTATAGTGTAGCGTTAAAATAACACTTGATTGACAGTGCCAAAGCAACACCTCTTCTGGTGCTAAAATAACACCAGTTTTAAGGAGTTGATTTAACACTTTCAACCAGGCACATTAAGATACACACAAAAGAGAAATATATTAGGTTCATAATTGATTATTATTATAAATTACTCGTTGACAAGAAATACCTTTAACATGCATGAATTTATATGAACTAAGTAATTATTGTGATTAATTTCGGAGTCCAAGCTCACTTAAAAGTTTTTGTACAGAAATTTTCTTCTTGGCGTCAGCAGGGCGGTTCAAGGTGACAGCTTCTAGAAATGCATAAACACTCGAAACACCTGGAGTGTATTCCATATTCAGAACATAGTATGTGGCAATAAGTATGGCCACCACCATAGCCACTGGAATATTTTTACCAGCAAAACTCAAGTAAATTTGCCCCTCGGCAGCAATGTACAATGGGTCCAAGGATGCAAGGTCACCTGATGCCAAGATTCGAGGATAGGTTGATTTCTGCACTTCTTCATCAATGGAGTCGTCATCCTAAAAGTATTCATTTTCACATTAGTCTATATATATATATATATATATATTTAGTAATTTTAAGTGTTGTCAAGTTCTAATGCAAATGCTGATTGGCTACGCTACTCGTTATCTAATTGTCAATGAGATAGCTAGAGCGACAAACCATCTCTTCGTTGAGACAAATAGACATTGATCACAAATGAACAGTAAAGACTTTTTGAAATGTTGTCTTCTTACTGGTTTTAACTAAAACAATTGGATTATTCACACTCAATTTTCTATGATGTGATCAACTATCACATCATAGAAATTGAGAGCGAATAATCTAATTGTTAAATAATCAAAACTTAGCCCCTTAATTTAGTAAAATCTACACTTATGGTCATGCCTATGCACCGAGTTAACGTGGAGTGCACACCGTCAATATTTTTTTGAAACACGAGTCATGACAAATATACTTACTGTGCACAACATGAAGAAGAGGTCTTTTGAAGTGGCCCTCTCTTTTAAACACGATTGAAGCACCAATGCTGTAACTGTGCTCTTAATATCTGTAAAATAAGAAAAAGAGCACAAAATTAGTAAACACAAGCCAACAGATAGATACATACCATGTATTTCTCTCTATACCTGCTTTCTTGGTTGGCTCTTCCAAAAGCATGCTTTCCATTTCAGCCATTTGCAACTTCACGTTCCTGCTGTTGCTGCGGGCTGCCCACTCTAACACTTTGTCTTCAATGTCACTGAACTTCTCTGCCACATTGTGAACAGCCTTCGGTTCTTCTAAAATTCTGCCAAACTCCGCTTTCACCTGAAGTTATACGTAGAGGTAACATTTTACACAACATATACCAGGAGACCTTGCCCACCTCTTCATATCATAGACTTACCAACAATTTTTAATTCTATCTCTGACAAGGTTTAACCCATTGAGTGGCAGCACTCTCCACTTGATGAGTAAAATACTCAAGTGGGGTGCATCAGGGTGCATTGCCACTTAAAGGGTTAAAACTATGATAAATTTCACTAATAAATTACATACACTGTAATTGCAAATAGTCCTCTAACCTCTGTAATCAGCTGGAGCGCTGGATATTCAATAAGGATATCATCCAATTTCTTTGGCTCCAGTAAAAATTTCTGACGCCGGTAGGGATGGGTAAGCTCCATGAGTTCTTTTATCATGGCATAGTTTCTTTTTGTCTTGGTCATTTCGATAACCATGGCTTTTTTGTGCTCTTCACATGTTTCTGGTGTCTCACCATCGACCATCTCAGGCACATCAAGCTTTCGCTTTTTCATTCTCGGGCTATTTTCATCTTTCTTTATAGCATGGCAAACTTTCTTCCCTGTATTGGCCTTTGTCCGTCGCATGTTTTTAAAACGGTTCACAATGGCCTTAAACCATGAGCCCTATGGCAGCAAATGTAACATTATCAGTACGGAATTTACATTGCAGCCACAGTTCATAAAATATTCTACCAATTCATTTGCTGAAATATTTGAAAACTTTCTGTATAGTTGATAATCCTCCTGTTAAATGCACCAAACAGCTTTGGCACAATTGACCAATCATGAAGACACAGGAAGTAACCAGAAATTATCAAAGTTGTAAACAATTGTTCCAACATATCAAATGAATTGGTTCGTGTGATGTGAGCAAATAAATTGGTAGAATATTTTAGGAACACTTCCATTGACACGGCTGTAACAAGACCTTTCCCTGACAAGAAAAACTGCCTGGTGTTAGAACTGCTGTGAATAGAATATATTCTATTATAAATGATGCAACTTACAGTACCACCACCTAGGGAATCAGTTACGAAGGGATATCTCTCAATTATCATGGATGCCACACGTTGTTTTTCCTCTCTGTTTGGGAACAATGAATGCATCTTCATCGAATTACAAACATCTCTTGTGAATTCATCTCGCTGATTTCCAAATAACTTTCCAGCTTTGAGAGCTTCATTAACTTTTGGAGAGAACTGTAAGTAATAAAGACAAAAAATGAGTATGATTGCTAGGAAAACTCTGTTTCTCACTTCCTTCATACCTTTTCTGAACATTATCAAAGTTATGAAATTGCTACATACAAGGAAGAGAGAACCAAAGTTATTTACTCAAAGGACTTTACTTCACATTTGCCTTTCAACTTAATTAAGCCATTTGGATGCCGTAGGAAATATGTATGTTTAAGATACGAAATAGAAACGTAAATATATATAATGTGCAGATTTGTATAATAAATAAAGTTTGAAACAAAAATAAACAATTGATGAATTTTTAACAGAACACAATATGAAGTTTATATCAAGTACTCATATACAAAATCCTGAAAGTTTATATTTAATCCTGACCCTAATCCTATTCCATAATCCCGGCACTAATCCTTAATCCAACCATTATCCAAAAACTCTAAAACTATCACTCTTAGCCAAAGCCCATAGGGGTAGGCACACCTGTGCACCCTAGAATATATAAATCATGCACTATTCATCACCAAATAGTGGCAAATATGACTTGTATTCGTGTTGGTCTTTTGTACTCAAGTGAATATGATATTTTGATGTTACTCTGGGTGTCCAGTGTCCACGTCGGGCAGGCTGAAAAATCTGCCTGGCCACGGCGGGAAACCCAGTGGCAAAGCATTGGACTGGCAACCCAAAGGTCGCGGGTTTGTTTCCCGCCGTATTCAGGCAGATTTTTCAACCTGCCTGGCGTGGACACTCAGAGTAACATCAAAATATAATGGCAAATATGTGCCACCTTAAACATGTTATATTGAGTGAATTTGTCCCAATTGATTTGCAAACAATGATTATTCAAGTACAGAACATACTATAAGACAACATGCTGGATAAACGAACAGGTCTTTCCTCTCACCTGACACCTATATTTTAACACAAAAAGTGCTAATTTGACACTAGTATACTGGTGCTATTTTAACACCCATATTCTAACTGCACAGACAGTTTTAACACCACCAAAAAGGTGCTATTTTAACACCTGTGCTGTGTGCTAATTTAACACCACCAAAAGGTGCTATTTCAACACCCATGTTCTCACTCCACAAACAGTGCTAATTTAACACTGGGGAATACAAATTCTTAACACCACTTATGGTGTTATTTTAACACCAAGAAAGTAGCACCAGAAACCGGTGTTATTTTAACACCTGCTGTTCTTAAGTAGGTGTTATTTTAACACCTCTAAAGTGGTGTTAAACAATTTGAGTGTTAAATTGACACTTTGCAAAATATTGTTATTTATGTCGTGTTAAATTAGCACCGGAAAAGGGTGCTAAAATAACACCTTTGTTTAACACCACCATTTGGTGTTAATCTAACACTACCCGAGGTGCTATTTTAACACCCTAAAATTAACAGTGCAGTCAAGTACCTTATTGTATCATAAAAGAACACATACTGGGGAGAAACCATTCAAATGTGATATTTGTGACAAGACGTTTTCTCAGTCAGGTGCCTTATTGTATCATAAAAGAACACATACTGGGGAAAAACCTTTTAAATGTGGTGTTTGTGACAAGACATTTTCTCAGTCAACTAACTTACTGCGACACCAAAGAACTCATAAAGAAGAAAAAACATTCAAATGTGGTTTTTGTAATCAGGCAGTTAGTAGTGAAATATTTGATCACCATCTGTTGATGCATGAACTGGAAGCCACAGAACCAACTGGAATGGAATACATTTGTTTCCAATGTGATGCCAGATTTGACTTAGCCACTGATTTAGTAAGTCATGTTAACAAAGGTTATTGAAGATCTGCTGTGCTGATAGTAGGCTTTTCCCATTCAAAACTTCACATGTGTAAATTAGTACTGTATCTTTATTTGCATGGCTGCTTGGAATGGTGGTGTTACTGGACCCAGTCTCCTACTCGGATATAAGTAATGTATAAATAGTCAGCTAACATTATCAATAAAGTTGTTCTTCATATAATGCAATATGGTGTCATAACATGGTGTCAGGTTTAGCTCGTAATATCAAGTATAAAAGAAAAGCCTTGGAGATACGAACCACGAACCTAAGCACACAATTGAAAAGATAAGACATTCAGTTTGGTGGCTGACGACTAGAAAAGCCTGGATGATTACCGAATAGCGAGGATTGAAACGGATTGGAATGGCTACGAATAATTTTCCTGTTCCAGCGCCAATGGAGATGAAAGGCGATCTGGCACAAAACTGGTCATTCTTCAGATCACAGTACGAGAATTATGAGATAGCGACTGGTCTCGATAAAAAAGGTCAAGGAGTACGGATGGCAACACTTCTATCAGTAATGGGAAGAGAGTGTTTCCGAATATACCAACATGTTGACATAGCCGAAGGCGATCGAGAAGACATTACGAAGATCATAGATGCGCTTGAGAAACACTTTGAACCGACCAGAAATGTGATATACGAGAGATATAAGTTTAACACATGTATTCAAGATCAAAGTGAAAGCATTGATCAATATATTACGAAGCTCAAGCAAATGGCAGCGACGTGTAAGTTTGGGCAACTAGAAAACGAATTGATCAGAGATCGTTTGGTTTTGGGAGCCAAAGACACCAGTGCTAGAGCCAGAATGTTGAGAGAACCAAGTCTGAACCTCCAAAAGGCAATTGATATGTGTCGGAATAGTGAAATTGCGAACGCTCAATGGAAGTCGATGAACAGTGAACACGACTCAGTGAATTACACAAGAAGAGAAAAGAATTTTTCTGGTTCAAAGAAAAAGGGTGAATTAAGTATGAAGCGAGAAAGATCCATAGATAAAGATAAAGAGGTCTGCAAGTACTGTGGTGGAAAGCACAGGAGAGATAAGAAGCAATGCCCAGCCTATGGTGTGACATGCAATAACTGTAGCAAGAAGCACCACTTTGCAAAAGTTTGCAAGAACCAAGACTACAAGCAGTCAGGGACAAAAGATGTTAAAATAATTATGGATGATATATCGGAACAGTCATCGGAAGAGTCGCTCTACCAAGTGGAACAAACAGTGGGTACAGTAAGAACTGAAGGTGAGAAATGGTATGCAACTCTAAGCCTAAGTGAAGGAAGAGCACCACCGCAATTGGTACAGTGTCAAATGGATTGTGGCTCTACTTGTAACATTATAAGTTACAAAGATTATTGCAAGATTGTACAAGATGGTGATCCAAGTCTGTACAAAAGTGATGCAAAATTGCGATTATACGATGGGACGGTGATGATACCATTGGGAACTTGTGAACTGATGTGTGACAGACCAGAAAAAAATTACAAGCTTAATTTTCAGGTCCTGGACACCCAGCAGAAACCACTTTTATCTGCAGCAACATGTGAACAGTTGGGACTGTTAACTGTTAATCACCAAAGAATAAACACAGTTGAGACACAGAAGAATCCTGTTGTAACCAAAGTCGTACCAAGCCGATTAACACAAGAGTTCATAGAAAACAGGTATGCTGATGTGTTTACTGGTTTGGGAGCTTTACCAGGTGAATATCATATGGAAATTGATACAAGCATTAAACCAGTCCAAGCTCAACCACGCAGGGTGGCAGTAGCCTTAAAACCCGAGCTAAAGAAGGAGATAGAAGCACTTGAGAAGAAACAAGTTATAGCCAAGGTGACAACGCCCTCAGATTGGATAAGCAGTATGGTCGCTGTACGCAAGCCTACAGGCAAATTGAGAATCTGTATAGATCCGAAGGACCTCAACAGAGCCCTCAAGCGTTCCCGTTATCAGATTCCAACTATCGATGAGATATTGCCTCGACTGGGAAACGCTAAAGTATTCACAGTGTTGGATGCAAAAGAAGGGTTTTGACAGGTTGTCCTCGATGAAGAAAGCAGTTATTTAACCACTTTTTGGACGCCATTTGGTCGTTATCGGTGGCTCCGAATGCCATTTGGAATCAATACGGCCCCTGAAGAATTTCAGAGAAGATTACACGAAGTAATGGAAGGTTTGTCTGGAGTCGAAGTTATCGCAGACGACATTTTGGTATATGGATTAGGGGATACCATGGAGCAAGCCACTGAAGACCATGATCAGAATTTGGTGAATGTCCTAGAAAGAGCAAGACAACTTGGTTTGAAGTTAAACAAGCAAAAGCTGAAGCTAAGGAGGACTGAAGTGGCCTATATGGGTCATTTGCTAACGTCACAAGGACTTCAGCCAGATCCTAAGAAGATACAAGCAGTCGTGGATATGCCTATACCCAATGGAGTACCAGCAGTTCAGCGGTTATTGGGATTTGTCAATTATTTGGCAAAATTTCTACCTCGTTTATCAGAAGTGAGCGAGCCTCTACGACGCCTTACAGATAAAGATGCTATATGGTGTTGGCTACCACAGCATGAGAAGGCTGTTGAAGTGATCAAGAAACTGGTGACGGACTATCCAGTATTGAAATACTACGATGTGAAACAGCCAGTGGTAATACAGTGTGATGCCAGTGAAGTTGGATTGGGAGCAACATTACTCCAGGAAGGACGGCCTGTCGCCTACGCCTCAAGATCATTGACAGTAACAGAACGCCAGTATGCACAAATTGAAAAAGAATGTCTTGCTATCGTCTATGCCTGTGAACGTTTTGATCTGTATATCTATGGCAGAGAAAGAGTCCTTGTCCAGTCCGACCACAAGCCTTTAGAGGTAATTTTCAAGAAATCTCTACTGACCGCTCCTCGTCGTCTACAGAGAATGCTGTTAAGGCTGCAAAAATACAACCTAGAAGTAAGCTACAAGAAAGGAAAAGAAATGTATCTTGCCGATACACTTTCAAGAGCTTCCTTGCCTCAAACTGAGAAGGGTAGTAGCAAGATGTCAATGGAGCAGATCTGCCAAGTCAGTCAGCAGACCAAATTTGAGAAGGAACTTGAAAATGTGAACCACACTTCGTTCCTGAATGTTACAGCCGACCGACTTAAACAGATACAGCAACACACAGCACAAGATATGACTTTACAAGTGTTGAAGACCACGATTCTCACTGGCTGGCCGGAGACCAGACAGGAAGTGCCATTTGTTATTCGAGATTATTGGACTTACCGTGAAGAATTGACAGTCCAGAATGGAGTGATCTTCAAGGGAGAAAGAATTGTGATCCCAAAGTCAATGCGAGCTGAGATGCTGCAACGAATACATTCAAGCCATCTCGGAGGTGCATCATGTTTACGCAAAGCAAGAGATGTACTGTACTGGCCAAACATGAGCTGTGAAATCAAAGAGAAAGTCGAACAGTGTACTTCGTGTAACGATTACCAACCAGTACAGCAAAAGGAACCATTGATAACACATCCAATCCCTGAACGTCCATGGAGCCGTGTGGCAATTGATATTTTCACTCTTCGTGGTGAGGATTACCTTATAACGGTGGATTATTATTCAGATTTTTGGGAAGTAGATCGTTTGGTTGACATGACAGCAGCGACAGTTATTGAACTCTGTAAGATGCACTTTAGCAGACATGGAATACCTGATGTAGTGATGACCGACAATGGAAGGCAGTTTGATAGTCAAGAGTTTACTGGTTTTGCTACAGAGTGGGAGTTTGAGCATGTTACATCATCACCATATCATAGTCAATCGAATGGTAAGGTGGAATCAGCAGTAAAGATTGCAAAGAAGCTGATGAAAAAGGCAAAAACAAGTGGTCAAGATGTTTGGAAAGCTATCCTTGATTGGAGGAATACACCCACCGAGACCTTAAACAGTAGTCCAGTACAGCGCCTGATGTCCCGCCGCACACGTACGTTATTGCCAACAGCAGACCAGTTGCTAAGACCCAAGGTAGAAGAAGGAGTTCGAGAGAAAATCCAGGAGAAACGAAAAAAAGCTAAGAAGTATTACGATAGAGGTTCAGCAGAATTACCAGAATTACAGATTGGAGAAAAAGTTCGAATTCAACCATCAGTGGCCAAGAGAGATAACAAATGGCAACTTGGAACATGCACCAAGAAATCCGATCCCCGATCCTATATTGTCGAAAGTGGCGGAAAACACTACAGGAGAAATAGAAAGTTCCTGAGGACCACCAAGGAGAAGGATAATACTGAGCAGAATGGTCCTGAAATAACAGCCCATCAGCCCACCATCATCCCATCCGGCTCAGAGGGTACAGCCAAGTTGATAATTCAGCAATCTACCTGTAGCCCAAAGAAGTCAGTGATATGTCAAGATGATGCTTTGGTAGTTGAACCAAATCAATCAACTGAAACAACAACCAAGCAATATGACAATTGCCAGCAGAAAGCACCATCCCCACTTGGACGACAGACAAGAACACGTCGAATTCGACAACCGGAACGTTATAAAGACTTTGTTATGAAGTAGATGTTATATATATATTTAACAGTAGTTCATAATTAGCTAGTGATTATACTTATTAGAATTTTATTATTCACTAGAGTATATTTGAGAAATTTTTTTCTGAAGAAACGAAAAAAAAGGGAAAAAAAGAGAGATGTTACTGGACCCAGTCTCCTACTCGGATATAAGTAATGTATAAATAGTCAGCTAACATTATCAATAAAGTTGTTCTTCATATAATGCAATATGGTGTCATAACAGGTGGTATGGATATTTAGATTTTGTTTTACTTAAAATATTCAACTCATGATAGACCACAGGCAGCCCATTCAAGTGACTTGTCTGACTGATTTTATTAAAATGTATTAAATATGTCATCACAAGCACTTAAACTATTAAAAATGCATTTAAATATAAAATACCTGGTGTTGTGTTGTTCCTTTTTGTATTTCAGTCTTACAATAGCCTGCGCCGCAAATGACTAAACCTCAGTATAATCCCAGTACTATACTGGGGTTTAGTCATCTGCGGTGCAGGCTAGTCTTATAACTGTATATTCAAGCAGTATTGAGCATGCTGCAAAGCAAGCAATACTGCTCAAATATACAGGTATGAGACTGCATGAAATACAAAAAGGAACAACACAACACCAGGCATTTCATATTTAAATGCATTTTTAATAGTTTAAGTGCTTGTGATGACATATTTAATACATTTTACTAATATCAGTCAGACAAGTCACTTGAATGGGCCACCTGTGGATGACACTGACATTTTATATTGACAATTACAGTATTATATTGATGTATTATGTATCAGTCAATGTTTTGCCTCACTCGAGGGAGGGTGGGTAATTATAACCCAGGGGCATTTGACATTTTAAAATTTTCCCTATCTTGAGTTAGAGCACAAGTTTTTGTTTAAATAATATGTGTTTTTTTGCATGAAGAAATTATGTGTTCTGTCTGGATAGTTGGACATACTTCTATTTATTGCCAATATTGAATCAAGCTGTTTGACTCTTCAATAAAATTTTCGCTACTGCAAAGGATAAAAACAAAAGTATGATTAAAGTGTAAACAAAAGTTCACAATCACATGTGTATTATTTGCATCAGAAAAAACTGCATAAATACTGTATGTACTATTAAGGGTTCGAAATAGCAGCCGGCTGCCGGTGATAGCCGGCAGTTTTAGGACCTTGCCGGCGATTTCTAATTTCAAAATATAACTTGGGTTATCAGCGAAATTGCTTTCAAAATTATGGTAATTTGTTTTGATTTCTCTGCATATCATTGTAAAAGAAGTCAGTATTTGCTTAGCCAGATTGTGTAAATAAGGGTCAGACTAATGGCATCATTGCGAAGATGAATGAACGTGATGAGAACATAACTTTGCTGCTAAAAGGAAACAGCCGGCAAAAATTTTGACCTACAAAAAACAGCCTACAAAATTAGGTATATTTTCTGAACGTTATTTCGAACCCTGCTATACCATCATGAACTCATCTTGCAATGCAGTGTACACGTGTTATACTGTATATATGCTATAGTATAGGTGGTTTGAAAGGTAGGAGACTGGTAATGAGGAATGTCAAATTGACCAACCCTGTAGAACTCCTTTGATATCAAATACAATAAAATCAATGACCCAGGAGTATAAAGAGTATAAAGAACCCAGGTCAATTCCCTGTGCCCCTCCGCCTCAATGTTTCAGCAAAACATTGATTGGTACATTATGTTGACATTACATGTAGCTTGTGGTCTTTAATATGTGATAGAACCATGCCTTGGAAATGTAATATAATTTTTTTTCTACCAAAAAGGGTCTTCGCTCGAAACGTTAGACCACTTACGTTCTCTGTTTCGGCAGTATTAACCTACTATATCATATTTCGATTATTGTACATATATATATATATATATATATATATATATATATATATATATATCCCTTCCTTGCCCGCTTTCTTCCCCTCCTTCCGAGCTCTCGTATAGGGCTGTTTACAGGCATAGTACGTTGCTGTTTGGAACCAGTGTTCAGTGCAATTATCCAAGCATAGCAATAGTCATGCTACAGTATTGAAATTTACGACCAACGATATTCAGAAACAGTACTCCTGCTCAGGCGTGCGTAATGGCAATGCATAAATTGCATAGCTGACTTTCACAAAGAGAATCTATGGTTTTGTATGAACTGCTGCGGTGCAGGAAGCGCTGAAGGTTTGCTAATGTAGTATAAATGTTAACAAGGCCGTTTTTCTGAAAATTAAACAACGGTTCTGATATATTTAGTAGACAAAACCTATAGTGTCGGATTTGGCAGATACAAGCGATCATTTTGATATAGAATTTATTTAAATTCGGGCAAACAGAAAATATTTCAACATGTTTTAAAACACACGTTTCCAACCGTAATACGACACGCGGTATTTAGACATGCACATATTGATATCTTACCGGTATTTGCTCTATTCGGTGCTTATTATTATACTTGCATTTTGTAGTTGTCGTCGGACTATAAAGCAGCAAGGCCAGTACAACTGGACACGCCGGTGATCGCGGTAGACCGGCCTATAGTACGTATTAAAATAGCTCGTCATCTTTTACGTACTAGAAACGCGATCGCCGGCGTGTTTAGTTGTAAACATTGTAAAGCCTTTGTAAGCATGTTTATAATGAATTGAAGTCAATTGTCAGCCGCATTACTGATCAACTATAACTCGGTCACTTGCAAAGCTATTCAAACAAGTAAACAGCTGAGAAACAGTGAAATGTCTTGGAAATATTCAAAAACGTCGATAAAATGGCAATAACAGCTTCGTTCAAAAGAGACAACCACTGATCATCTGGAGACAACTCGACCAAACCCACTGGTAAACCTCGGTTTCGCAATTATTAAACATGACTGTTCTCTGATGTTCTTCACTCCTTCAGTTTAAAGTTTCCGAGCATTTTTAATACACCTTAATTCGCTGACAGTGCGACTACTCCGACATCTTTGTTTGAGACGACTGCTGTGTAGTGTGCCAAGAAATGTCGTGCAAATATTCAAAAACATCGATAAAATGGCAAGAAAGGCTTCGTTCAAGAGACAACTCGCCATGAAAGTGGGGCAATATCGCGACACCCCCCCCCCCCCCCCCCCCCCAAACAATTAGCATTTATAAGCCTGGAGCGAGGGGAATTCGATGAAATATTACCACGAGGTATAATATATCCCGAGGGCGAATCCCTATCATCCCGAGGGGTAATATTTCATCGAATTCCCCGAGCGAAAGATCTATAAATTATATATTATATCGAAACATATTATCTTTCCAAAAAAAGCTTTATAATGTTAATAAAGTTCGCTTAGCTTAACTTTTGTCCGCTTTTCATTGTCTGTTTCCATTCTGTTGTCATATCAAGGCTTCTGGATACATTGTTTGTTGCTTTCTTTGTATTCCATGAATCCTTATTTTCTTGTAATCTAACAATCTTCTTGTCAACATCTGAATGTTCAGGCGAAACGTTTTCTTGTCTCGCCAAGCTCCACCGTTGTTGACAGCTCCGTGAATCGTGCGTGACATTCATGCGTGGTACACGAACTCGAATATACCGTCACAGCGGGGTATTCGACCTGAATACCCCGCCACAGCCCACAGCGGGGTGTTCGAGGTTATACCCCGCTGTGGCGGGAAATTCTACGATAAATTAACTGGTCACGTGGTACAAATCAAGCTCTCTGACTGGACAATTTACAGTTGAGATATAATATTACCAATAATAACACGACCGAAACCTAGACTCGTCTACCTTCGGTAGCCCGAGTAATAAAGCAAAATAGATTTAGTAATGTCATAATTACTCGGGTTACTGTGGTGGGCCCTCGCGCTGGTTACCGAAAACTACTTCCGGAAAATCTCGCAGCCAGTAAACCTCAGCCAGGTCAACAAGGAGTGCAATGGCGAAATACGGAGTTGGATCACTAAAATCGCTGTATCTCACAAACTAGTCGCTCGATTTTTACGCTACAACCAGTAGTAATAGAGGAGAGGTAGATGACAATATTTTTGCCGTTTAGAAGGTACGAAAGACATTTGAAAGTGAAAATTGACGGAATTAAAACGAATTCGAACCGCCACTGTGTGAAGCTATTTAAAGCATTCCCGTCTTCTTTAAACTTTCATTTGCAAGCAAAAATAGGAGCAGATAATCTTTGAAAACACTTTAAACGTTAAATATAAAGATTAAACTACACATGTTTCCTGTTATTTCTTGAGTGGAATGAGTAATTTTGAAGAACGAAGCAATTCTATTAAGTGACATTTTGTCGTTTTTGCGGATACTGATTGCTAAACCATATCCGCTATGTCATGAGCGCGGCGCTATGTCATGAGCGCGGTTGTGTGTTTGTATGTTTGTGTGTTTGTGTGTGTGTGTGTGTGTGTGTGTGTGTGTGTGTGTGTGTGTGTGTGTGTGTGTGTGTGTGTGTGTGTGTGTGTACGAATGTTTTCGTCAATATATATTCGGATCCAATAGCGGATCCGAATCAGCATACTTCAGAAGTCATATTTGTATGTCCGAAGGGTTTATCAACGTGTACCAGAACAATGAATGGAAGATAGAAAGTTGAGTTTTGTTTCAGGTAATGAACATTTTCGCGCTATCACAAGACGCCAAAAAATATATGACAAGCCGACAGCTGACAGTGGACTACTGGACGAAGAAACAGTGTCAGCGCTTGTTTGGCTTCGGATTAAAGATCTTTCTGAAATCTGAATGCCCTTTTAACTATTAAATGTTTGAAGTGTTTACGTGTTAGGCGCTCGGCCAAGATGTTTTAGCTATATATAGGTTTACACGCAGAAATCCACCGGGCTTGCCACTGTTTATGTCACATGTAGACGTATTCAATACTTATTCAAAAAACGCGTTGAACATTGATTTATTGAGACGCATCAATGCATATATTACTAGAGTCTAAAACATAGACATATAAAACATAAAAATATCATATTCTTTAACAATGGGATTAGCGTCCGCGTTTCCTGTTTTTGCCGATTTACCAACTATGATTTACCTAATCTTACCGTGTGTTCAAACATTTTAGTATAGGGGTTAGAGATTGCCAGATTGGGGCTAATCGTTAGAAATTAACGATTATTGTTATTTCTATAGGTGAGACGTAACAGTAGGCTACACGTTGAAGGGTGTAGTCGATTTTACAATTTATAACGTTTTTGCTCAGACAAGAGTGTTAAACCGTTCCAATCAATATTTCTGAAACCTGAATAGCCTTTGAATTAATGTTCGAAGTGTTAACATGATAAGCGCTGGGCCGAGATGTTTAACTATAATTCACAAGCTGAAATTTTCAGGCTGTTCTTTGCGCCGGCTCTAATGCTTTAATTCGAATATACGTGTGGCATGATCACATGCTTATTGTGTTGAGTTCTAACATTCCACTCGAGCGAAATTAAAGCGATAGAAGTATATTTTTTAATGCGATTATAGGGACCGTGTTTCATGTCTTAACTAATGCTTCAAGTGTACTGTTGACATGTTAGGCCCTTGGCCAAGATGTCTTAGCTGTATGTCTGATTGTCTGCATATATACGCAGATCAGAAAGAAAGAAATCAACTGTACTTGGTACTGCTTGAGTTACATGCATTCGTATAAAATACTTATTCAAAAAGCGCGTTGATCATTGTTGAGACAAATCAATTCATGTGTTACCAGAGTCTAATATAGTAAAGATTAGAACGAAAGCGATACATTATCACATTCTCTTAACAATGCGATTAGCGATCGGGTTTCCCGTTTTTCCCAATTTACTTATAAAATTGTCATTTTAAGATTAGAGTTAAGATTAGGGTTGGGGCCGGGCTTGGGTTAGGGATTGGGTTGGAGTTTAAGTAAGGGCTAGAACTAAACATTATTGTTAAGTTATTAAGGGCATTTAAAAATGAATAATTATTGTCGATTCTAGATGATACGTGAGAGCTTATACTGATATGTTGCAAGGTTATCTAGCATTTTCAGTATATTTTAGTGAACAATTTACGTTGTTCAATCATTATCTGTAGGCCAAATAAATACCAGTATCCGCATGTACGCATTGCGTACCTATTTTAAGTATTACAGAGGATTTCACATAACTTTTGCTGATTGTGTTCCGAAGTCCGTTCTTTATTTCCGATGTTGGCGACGAACTTCGCAAGTTCATTACGTAATAGCCAATCAAGTTGCGAACTTCGAAATGAACTTCCGAAGTTCGTTGTTCACGGCATCATTTCAAAGTTCGCTGTTGAACGTATAGAGTAAATATTCGAATAACAACGGATGGTCAAGCGACCATTTCGATATAAAATTTATTTAAATCGGGCAAACAGAAAATATTTAAACATGTTTTGAAACACACGTCTCCCAATATATATACGACACCCACATGAAATAATTGTAAATCGGCAAGCTGAATGATACTTCAGTAGTGTTTTCGCTAACGGCATGCTGCTTTGTCCAACAACTACAAAACGCAAGTACTAAGTAGGGAATAATGCCAAAGATATGACTATTAATATGTTTACCTATTTACATGTCTAGATATAACGTGGGTGTCGTATTACTTGGGAGACATGTGTTTCAAACAATGTTTAAACATTTTCTGTTCGCCCGATTTATATAAATTTTATATCGAAATGATCGCTTGAATCTGCCGAGTCCAGCACTATAGGTTTTGTCTACCGAAAGTATTAAGATCGGTTGTTATCCTAATATTTACTCTATACGTTCAATAGCGAACTTTGAAATGATGCCATGAACAACAAACTTCCGAACTTGAGGTTGGTAATCTTCGAGTTAAGCCCTTCTTCGAGTTAAGCCCCGGACACGCCCATTTTTTCGTCAGGGCTTACTCGATGAAGTGAAAATGTTTTTACCGTTCGAGTTAAGCCTCTCATAAAAGAAGGGGCTTAACTCGAGGACAATAAACGAATTAGATGCCCGAGTTAAGCCCCGACATTTGAAGGATGTAAACGAATACCAGAAAATTCAACGGAAACGAAATTATTCTGTGTTTTCACATAGTCAATCGAGATATGGTCTGGAAACTCAGCTAAAGTCTTTGGTCTATCTTTTTGTTCGCCTTTATGCATTTTTGTGCACGGTGCACGGTCACTGAACACATTGTATTTTAGTATAATGAACGAATTGTCCAATAGCAAAGTTTCAGTTCAATCACTCAATCGTGCTATTTAAATATTAATAAACCTAAAACAAAGGATGTGCACCGTGTAAGGTACGGTTCAACATAAAATCACAGCTCATTATAGGCACTTTGAAGTTTGCCGAGTTTTCAGACCATATCTCGATTGACTATGGTTTTCATGGAGAGTATAGATAAAATTTGGTCTTTTATAGACTTTTTTTAGTAATTGCGTGCAATACTGTAGTTCAACATATCAAAAAATAATTCAATAATAACGACCACGGCTATACAGCGGAGGTGTCTATACAATAAGGCTGAGATTCAACCTAGTGTGCAAATCTTAAAACTATTACAGGTAATTCTCACCGTTGAAAAACAAAAATGATAAGCACCGAAACGTACGATCTCTTATTAAGTTATTCCAAAATGACCTTAAGTTTTACTTCTTATTTCTTTGATTGGTTTTGATATTCATATTATACGTGTAAGATTCCGGCCCGGTTCGTTGGTTGCTCTATGGTGATCGATTGCTTGCCTCTTAAGCAATAAAGTAATAAAGTCTTAGACAACAGATACATTGAGCAGCATTCTTGACAATACTCGCCTATGTTGTAGGCGTTCTTGCTCAATGCTCTCTAACTGTAGTGCCTAGAATTTATGGATAAATTTAAATAAACGCGCGAGGCTTGTCATGGAATTTCAGATTTTCAGCAAAAACTGTTTTTACTCCGTGTCCCGTTTGCCAAGATTTTGTTACCGGAATGCACACAAGCTATCTATATATGTAAGGTTAGATAAACTGCCGAAAAAGAGAACGTAGGAGTCCTTCGCTCGAAACGTTAGACTCCTACGTTCTCTGTTTCGGCAGTATATCTAACCTTACTATATTTCTATTGTTGTTTCTACACTGCCTACGCAGCACGCTACTTTTATTACACTATCTATATGTGCTCTGATATGAAGTAAGAACGATCTAGGCATCGCAGTCAAAATCTTGCAACTTTTTTCTAATTTATTTATTAGAGAATAGTATTAGTCTGTACTTTGTCTATACTCTCCAAACGATTCATGAAAATACCGAATAGTTTCGTTTCCGTTGAATTTTGCGCTATTCGTTTACATCCTTCAAATGTTGGCGCTTAACTCGGGCATCTAATTCGTTTATTGTCTTCGAGTTAAGCCCCTTCTTTTATGAGGGGCTAAGCCCCTTCTTTTATGAGGGGCTTAACTCGAACGGTAAAAACATCATCAGTTCATCGAGTTAAACCCTAGGAAAAAATGGGCGTGTCTGGAGAGAAAATGGGCGTGTCCGAGGCTTAACTCGAAAAGGGCTTAACTCGAAGGACTTAACTCGAAGATTACCTACCTCCCGAACTTTGGAAGTTCGCAAGTTCGTTTCGAATTTCGCAACTTGATTGGCTATTCCGTAATGAACTTGCGAAGTTCGTCACCAACTTCGGGAAATAACGAACGAACTTCGGAACACAATCGGCAAAAGTTATGTGAAATCCTCTGTAGATATATTTTGAAATTTAATAAGGCCAGTTGTTTACTGTTGTAATATTTTTTTTAAATTTCATAGAACTAACATGTAGGAATTAAACTTATGATAGAGGTAACTTATGTTTAAATTACTGCTTGGTGTCACCACCTGTGAGCTGTTTGCTGTCTTGTTGTTTGACACCAGTGACCAGGGCTATTTGTATGTTTTAAACTTTTAATACCATATTTGCAGTTAAAAAACTGAATTATAAAATTCTATTAGAATCCATGATAGAATATATATAAAGTTTTTCACATCTTTGTCTTACAGAAGGAATAAAACTTTTTCAATAGCAATCAGTTTTGCATGTTGAAATCATTTGATAATGTGCAAGTTTATATACAGTACTATAAACCATTGATTAATTAAAACTAACTAGGCAAACTGGAAAGGCCTGATTATCAAAATTTAATCTGAGATGCTGAAGTAACCAAGATTAATACAATTTGGCTTCTTAGCATATAATTGGACAAGGACATTGTTTTAGCAAAACTAATTTGAGAATTTCTCTGAATGACTTTGCTTGGACATAAATAATTATGCAAAATTCAAAGTTAGTACAAATTTACTGTTGCACTGGTGCATTGATTTCAAGAAGAAATTCAACCTCTATTCATGCAATCACAAACAGTCAATCCCAAATATGGTCTGACATGATATGAGTATATTAAACAAGTTCTAGAAGAAGTACTGTATGTATGACTCAACTGTAATAAAAAACAAAACAAACATAAAAATCAGCCACGCTTCTCAATAAAGATAATAAAGTTATTATTGGAGAGCTATTAACTCTAGTTTTGAAAATCGGGTAGATTGTGGGCACTTGGTAGTTTGATTTATGGAATACTGGTCAGCAAATTTCAGAGTGTCACAGTGTGTAATTGCCCCAAATTCACCTAACAGAATTGCTTCGTTGTTCAGAGCTACTCGTCTAATTCAATAAATAATAACACATACGTGCGATTTCATCTTTGTACTCAATGTTTGAAATGTTTTCAAAGAGTTTCTACTCTTTTTTTCAAGCGGTAAAGGCAAGTGGAAAATCGACAAGAGTACTTTAGTGGCTCAATACTATGGCCGTTTTAATTCCGTAAATTTTCACTTTCAGATGTTTTTCACTCTTCTAAACAGCAAAAATATTGCCACTTACCTTCTCTCAATCACTACTCGTTGTAGCGTGAAGATCGGGCGACTAGTTTGTGAGATATAGCGGTGTTAGTGAAGCAAATCCGTACTTCGCCATTACACTCCTTGTTGGCCTGACTGAGGTTTACTGGCTGCGAGCTTTGCATACCTCGCGCATGCGCACTAAAAAACGGCGACACTCCGAGCTCCGAGTGGCCCTTCTGCTCAGTTCTTTATTCTGTGGTCAGGTGTTTATGCGAACATTGTCAGATAATGGATAGGGAGGAAGAATGTGTCTGCATGTTGCCATGAAATTCAGCAGGTCGCCAATAAAAACGAAGTGGTTTTTGAATACGTAAAACCAGCCATGCCGTATAATTGCATAACAGATAATCCAGGTTTTCATATAGCCTGTTTAGATCGATATCGATGGGTTTTACAGGCTTCTTGGCTTCATTATTAACAGCAGTATGGAAGTAAAGCATACGAAGGTCTTGAACACAAAATCCATAGGCATGTCGCATACCGTCAGCTAGTGCGATTGTGTTGGGGAGTTTTAGGAAAAGAGATACGAGTTGTTCTTCCAGCTTGTGCTGTTAGCTGCATTCGAGCACACTTTCCACCGCCAGGCAATGAAGATGACTTTGAGTTTGTTGCATTTCATTTTGCGGATGAATAACTTTATTGTTAAAGTGTTAAAAATGTAAGGCATTTCACACCATTATTAACGTTAAAAAAAACTCCCAGTTCATCACAACAACAAGTCTGTTTGTCACTTTTGTTTATCAGTCATGCTTGTTTTATGGTTTTCAATGACATCCTGTTTTGGTAGCTTAGGAGTTGGTGCTATACATTTAGCCTGAACTTTTGACTTATACTTAAATTTTTTGCCTTTCTTGCAGAGAATCACATCATTCATCATGCCCTTGACATAGCTGTGAGACTTCGGGGTCTTAATCTCCTTGGCCACCCAATTTTTTCTTTGTTTGCCACAAACGACCTTGTATCTCTGCTCACCTTGCCTAGCTCCCTTCTTCACTTCTGCTTGGCTTCTGTTCACATTCGCATTATGGTCCAAGATTGCTAGCTGAGTTCGAGCGACCATCCCATTATAACAGAAGTGCTCTCGTTTTGGAACATATTTTGTCATAAGGGAATGGTACGACTCTAACTCACCAGTGTGGTGGAACTCTGTGAGTTTTTCTATATCTTTCAGCAGCTTCTTGTTTGTGACAATTTCCTCCAAAGCAACATGAGCAGGAGAACCATTTTCAAGCCATATGATGGTTTGTTGGTCTTTTGCACTTATTCTTGGATGTCCACATTTCTTAATTAATTCGAATTCTTTAGAGGCCCTCCAGCGGTGTTTATCCGTGATGTGGTGCAATAAGGATAACCACTTCTCCCTCAGGATTTCAGCATTCTTATCACATGTTGCTGCGCACCACCACAAATGATTCGAAACACTCTGAATCCATGTCAGCAACTCTTCGCAACCCTTCTTTTTTGCCTTCTTTGTCAGCTTTTTCACCACCCATTTACTCAAATGCCATACGTCGTATTGGTGTGTGATATTTGAATAATTTGTCCTCATTCTTGATGTGACAGTTGTGTGGCGGTCTGTTGGGGAGCGGATCGGAATTTTCTTCTTGCTAATTGAATTTAGTGTTCTCCTACACCCTTCATATTCCATCGCATTTGATGATGTCACCTCGGTCACCTGTACTATGCTAAATTCAATTATCATGTGTAATTTCTCATCCATGAGGGTGAATGTTCCATATTGTGCGGAGTGCCCAGGACTATCGCACCGCCCATCACCACATACATCCACACTGCGACTTTGTTTCATCTTTTTAACAACTGCAGATTGGCTTGTTACCCAAGTGTGTTGCACTACGGGGAATAGAATGGTTTTCTGGGTACTATAGTAATGTGAAGAACTAACAAATTGAAGTTTAAGTTGTTTAGCAAAGTCTGCAGTGTGTTTATATGTGTTGCCACTGAATAAAATAGCTGCTGGAATCAGGAGGTTTCCTGCTGCAGTTCCAGCAATTGATGGTTGTGATTGCCAGGATACACTATGCCCATTAATGCAACTTGCAATGATAGTTACCATATTTCCCTGATTTTTTTGGGTTGTTGTTTCAATGGGATGACCACAATGTTGACAAATTTTAAATAATTGTTGTAACTGGCTTTCAAATACTATAAATTTTTTTTCCACAGAAGGTGCAGCACCACTGGAGTATTCATTATCTGTTTCAGAGTCGTCGTCAGAAGCTGAAGGACAATATAAAGAACTACTATCACTCAGACAACTGTCATTATCAGATTCATTTAAAGATCCTTGGTTTGTTGATTCCACAGTCACCTCATTTTGGACATTACCACAATCAAGCTGTGCCAATTGTTCTTTAGAGTCTGCCAAGCGTGGTCTTGGACTTGGTTCCACAGTTTCTTCATTTCCAGTTGTTGAAGGCTCAGTATTTGGGCCCAGAGAGTAACAGTGATCTTGTAAATGAGTCAATTCATTGATATCATCTGCAGGGTGTATGTTGGCAGTTCCTTGTTCATGTAAATGTTCAGTTTGTGTTCCAATAGTTCTTAACATTTTAATCTGCTCAAAGTATGTCTGAATCTCTTTATTTGCTGTTGTGTTTCAATAAGGCTTGAAGTGCAATTAGTTTGTTCAACATCATTTGAAGTGTCCATTTTTTCATTGGCATCAGAGAATCCAGGTGAACCATCCAGAACAAATTTGTCATGTCCCAATGATGTTGCAACCTTGACAATGTTAACCAAAAAATTGAATAATTTACTGGCTAAAGTTTAGCATGATACTTAGCCGAGGAAAAATATCACAACACTCTATTTTCCCATCGTAGTTCCATTTGGCTGTTTCAATTAAATATTAACCAGTACAGAGTAAAGCTGTTGTATTAAAAGTAAAAAATATTTATTACAAAAAAATGTTTATTTGGTACTTCTCAATAAATAGCCAAATAATCTTGTCAATGTTACAAAAAATCATTAGAAATTTAGAATTGATCTAGCTTATAAATATACTAGAGTACTAGTTGATGAATTTGTGCATATTTGGTTTTAAAGCATTTTCTAAATATGATCTTAAATTTACATTGTATATTCAAAGGCATGTTGTATTGTTATGTAGGTAAATATATAAACACCACGATTCTCTATATAATCAGTAAATTAGCTGTCATTGTTTGACCTGTGTAAAACAATTGATCTCCAAACCTGTCTTGCTCGATTTTGTATTTGCCTCACACTCGACGGCCTTGGTTTGTTTTCGTTACCTTTCGTCTGAAAATCAAATATAGTGCATGCATGGGTACTGCCGATGGCTTTAGCATCTTACGCTTCTTGAAACCAGGAATTACTTCGGTAGCTGGTTCAAAACAATCTGGGGTAAAATGTGCGCTGCAGACGTACGTGTTCCCACGATCACGGATGTTCTCTCTATGTACATTCCGTAGCCAGACACTTTTGAGCGGCCCATTTGGCAGCCTGTGGTAACTTATATCGGTTCCTTTGGTCTTTCGACTGCCATTTGTGCACAAAGGCACGGTTTTTTGTTTAAATAAACTTTTAATTCTGTATTAAGTACAAATTATAATACAGCGCGCCAGTATGTATTTCGAATTCCCGCGATAGGAAGCACGCACTGACGTCACAAAATGAGGGCGCTGACAGAAACTGCGTCTGCACGGAAAAGAACAATAATTTCGTCGGAATTTGAAGAAATCGCGAACTTTGGCGAGCAATTTCTCCTTTACTAAAAAGCTTCAGACCGAGCTATTTCAAGAACAATCTATTTAAGGTATTATCTTTTATTTAAACCTAACTTGTTTTGGGACTGGAGTTCCCCTTTAATACCCGAAGAGACTCGACATATGAACGCTGTGTACATGTGTGGAAATACGTTACAGGCAATCGTGTTTTGTGTATTGCAAATTGCGTTTTCTATCGGAGATTGGATTGTGTTTTGACTTTTGTCTGTGACCTGAATTTGTTTAGACGGCGGCTTTAGATCTTAGCACTGCATGTGACAACCTGCGCGTGATTTGGCAGTAGCCCGAGTGCACGCCTGACCAGGCGTCTTGTTTGTATAAGTAGTATTTTGTGGAGGCCAACCTTTTTATATATACCTGATCACCTTACACCGCATATTCATATAATAATACAGCTTTGTGCGTCAACACTCGACATCAAAACTCCCCTGCTTCTTTCCCCAATTTCGCGTGGAGCGACAGGCAGCGCTAGCACTTATGATAATAACTTCTAGTTTATATCACAGTACATAAATTTCAATAAATAAATAAATACGACGATGATGATAAGTCGATTCAGCAAAACGATGCTTGTCATCCCGACTATACATAACACGTGTGACTATAGACGCTTTATTTAATTACAAATAAACGAGCGATAGCATAGGATACCCATGGATGATGTTACTTGGGTACATCATAATTTTCGAAATGAGAATCAGGATGGAGGTTCGTAGAGTACGAAGAAAATAATGGCAAGCGGCTGGCTTATAGATTTAAACCCTTTGACGTCTTGTCGAACCTGGCGTTATAGCGGACAGAGTAAGAAAATCATTTGACCTAACTAAAGTATAAAGAGTTTGTCAAAGAAATATACTTAGTATATTTCTTATATAGTATATATATATATATATATATATATATATATATATATATATATATATATATATATATATATTTTCGCTTACCTCAAAAGTCTGCTACAGGCTGTTTCATCTAAAAAAGAATCTTCAGGCAGATGACAATTTTCGAAAACAGGGGGTGCTTATATCCTTCTTGTCGGAACGTGGGAGTGTGGGGGAGAAACAATACATGCATTCATGGCTTTGTTGCGCTGTTGATGACATTGACTGATAATTTTTGCTCTTTTGTTGAGTAAACAATTCTTGTTTTTATCTTTCAAAATATAAAATTTTTCTTCTAAACATAAATTACATCGTTTTGAACCTCCCGTATACGAAATAGAATGTTTTAAAATTTGCCAATTAATACTAAAATCCTTATTGTTTTCTTTCAATGCCCAAATATATTTCGAAAGTTCGGTGTCGTTTGCATGCTTTTTATGCTGAAAAGATTTAGTGTGGTTGGCCAATCGCTCTTTGAATGTGGTTGAAGTCATGCCAATGTAATTCTTGATCGTGTTTGTGTTGTTTACTGTGACTGTTGCTTTGTATACTATGTCCCTAGTCATGCATTGTTTTGTAAGTGGACAATTCGTGTTTTTCTTACAATTGCAACTGCTAGTGTCCTTATCCTGTGGCATGTTATTCCTAGATATGTGTGCATTGTGTTTAGCGATTATTGACTTAACATTGTTCATGCAGCTGTAACTTACTTTGACTGTGTTTCTGTTAAAAATCTTATGGAGCTTGTGGTGTGGTGGGAAGTGCTTGTCAATTAGGTTTAGGAAATTACGTCCTATGTTTGTGCTTACACTCTTGCTAAAAGGTGGGTTGAACCAAGTGATGTTGCGTTGCCTATTCCTGCGTTGAGTGTAGCTAAGATCATGATCAAAGTTGCTGTGCCTAAGTGCGTTCTGACATCACTTGCAACATCACTTGGTTCAACCCACCTTTTAGCAAGAGTGTAAGCACAAACATAGGACGTAATTTCCTAAACCTAATTGACAAGCACTTCCCACCACACCACAAGCTCCATAAGATTTTTAACAGAAACACAGTCAAAGTAAGTTACAGCTGCATGAACAATGTTAAGTCAATAATCGCTAAACACAATGCACACATATCTAGGAATAACATGCCACAGGATAAGGACACTAGCAGTTGCAATTGTAAGAAAAACACGAATTGTCCACTTACAAAACAATGCATGACTAGGGACATAGTATACAAAGCAACAGTCACAGTAAACAACACAAACACGACTACCGATTTAAAGAAAATTAATTCATCTCCCAACATTTTCATTTTTGCAGACAAAACTAGGAACATTTATGAAACCCCGCTCGACACATACAACAAGCTCCTACATGACAACATCACAAAAACATATAAGCATGGATCCGAGGACACTATAGATAAAATTGATTCGGAACTAAAAGAAATTTCGAACAGTTTAGGAATCGGCGACAAAATTGAAAAAATGAAAAAACGCGAAGCATTTATATCTTTAAAAGACCACAAAGAAAATTTCGAAAACAATCCAAAATGCCGATTAATTAACCCCGCTAAAAGCGAATCCGGAAAACTAAGTAAGGTGATTTTGGACAAAATTAATTCTAATTTGAGACAAAAACTGAATTTAAACCAATGGAGAAATACAAAACAAGTAATTGAGTGGTTTGGCAATATAAAAGATAAGGACAGACATAGTTTTATTTCGTTTGACATTGTCGATTTCTATCCGTCTATTTCTGAAAAACTATTGGACCAAGCATTATCTTGGGCTTCGAATTTGGCTACTGTAACTGAAAACAATATTTCAATAATAAAACACGCTAGAAAATCTCTCCTTTTAAATACCGGAATTTCATGGATAAAAAAAGATAGCAATAGTTTGTTTGACGTTACCATGGGTTGTTTCGACGGCGCGGAAGTTTGTGAGTTAGTAGGCCTTTTCATTTTAAATCACCTAAGTAAGAAGTTTGGCAAAGAAAGCATTGGCCTATATAGAGATGACGGTTTAGCTATTATAAAAAGTAAATCAGCACGTTTAGCAGACAAAACAAGGAAAGAACTCCACAAAATTTTCGAGCAGTTTGACCTAAAAATTACCGCCGAATCAAATTTACGCATAGTAAACTTTTTAGATGTAACTTTAGACCTTAACAATGGAAATTATAGGCCCTATAGGAAGCCCAATGACGATCCGCTTTACATAAATAAGCACTCTAACCACCCACCAAGCATCACAAGACAGTTACCTGCATCAATCAACAAGCGCATTGCACTTCTCTCATCAGACGAACAAGTTTTTCAGGAATCTGCACCCATATATCAGAACGCACTTAGGCACAGCAACTTTGATCATGATCTTAGCTACACTCAACACACAGCGCAGCAACCACGCAGGAATAGGCAACGCAACATCACTTGGTTCAACCCACCTTTTAGCAAGAGTGTAAGCACAAACATAGGACGTAATTTCCTAAACCTAATTGACAAGCACTTCCCACCACACCACAAGCTCCATAAGATTTTTAACAGAAACACAGTCAAAGTAAGTTACAGCTGCATGAACAATGTTAAGTCAATAATCACTAAACACAATGCACACATATCTAGGAATAACATGCCACAGGATAAGGACACTAGCAGTTGCAATTGTAAGAAAAACACGAATTGTCCACTTACAAAACAATGCATGACTAGGGACATAGTATACAAAGCAACAGTCACAGTAAACAACACAAACACGATCAAGAATTACATTGGCATGACTTCAACCACATTCAAAGAGCGATTGGCCAACCACACTAAATCTTTTCAGCATAAACGGCGCAACAAAGCCATGAATGCATGTATTGTTTCTCCCCCACACTCCCACGTTCCGACAAGAAGGATATAAGCACCCCCTGTTTTCGAAAATTGTCATCTGCCTGAAGATTATTTTTTAGATGAAACAGCCTGTAGCAGACTTTTGAGGTAAGCGAAAATCTATTTGCTCTAACTATATGTTATCGAGCACTCTTTGCGTTTCGTAGACCAAAACCCACACGTATATATATATATATATATATATATATATATATATATATATATATATATATATATATATATATACAGCGTTTAAATACCTCGCGGTTCACTCGCTGTGCGCAAAAGCAAAAGACTGAAGATGATTCCCTGTGGGTCTTTATATTCGAAACATGTGTAACAACGATTGTGTTCCCCCGGTAAGGAAACCGCGGAGAAAGACCCCCAGATAAAATCAAAGTCGCAGCAAAATCCCGCGATAAAAATCGCCCCGCGACAATTACCCGTGACCCGTGACAAAAAGGCGCGACCTGCGAAAAAACCCCGCGACCCGCGACATTTAGATTCTCTCACTCCAAGACGGTGTAGATGGTATTTCACTGATTGACTTGCATCTACTAACCGTAGGGAGTTTTTTCCACCAGCTGCGACTTGCATCTCAAACTGTATTGGTGGCGTGTGGAGTAGTAATTGTCGAATTCCACCAATGCCCTTGTCCTTGAGAAGCTTTTTATTCTCGGCGTTTTAGGCGTGGAGATATTTACATCCTTCTCCGGTTGATGCTGTATGGTTCTTGTGCAACTTCAACTAGTTGTACAGATCTTTGATCATAGACTCTGATGGCACCATCGAGAATATCACTGAGCTTTTCATAAACGAGAAATGTTCCATTTTCGATTTGTATGGTGCACTGTAAAAACAAATTGGTTAAAATGACCAAAAAAATTGGTCGTTTGGATGCATCTGAGACAACCAGTTTAAAATGGTCAAAAGAACCAAAAAAATAATTGGTCAAATCAACCAAAAAAGAATTGGTCAACATAACCAATTCCTTTTGGTTGTTTTGACCTATTATTTTTTTGGTTGTTTTGACCAATTATTTTTTTGGTTGTTTTGACCATTTTAAACTGGTTGTCTCAGATGCATCCAAACGACCAATTTTTTTGGGTCATTTTAACCATGTTAAAATGGTTAAATATAACCATTTAAAATAGGTTAAAATCACCATTGCACTGTTATTTGAAAGTAGTTAATTTAACTACAGAAACGTAGTTAAAAAAAAAGAACAACTACAATTTTTGTGGTAATTTTAACTACATTTATTTAACCACACTTTTGTAGTAATTTTAACTACATTTATTTAACCACACTTTTGTAGTAATTTTAACTACATTTATTTAACCACACTTTTGTAGTAATTTTAACTACATTTATTTAACCACACTTTTGTAGTAATTTTAACTACATTTATTTAAACACACTTTTGTAGTAATTTTAACTACATTTATTTAACCACACTTTTGTAGTAAATATAACTACATAAAATAACTGCACTTTTGTGGTAAATTTAACCACAATTATTTTACTAGAATTTAAAAGTAAACATAACTACATTTGTTATATAGCTGGAGTTTCACTGGATGCAACGATGACTGTCATTGGTTGGTTTGTGGTCACCTGACCTTAGCTAAATTTCAATGTCTACCGAGCGGGCAATAATTGAGAACTTATTGCCTGCTCGGTCAATAAGTTTTCAATTGTTGCCCGAACTTTGAACTCTTCACGGCATCCTATAAACAAAAGCTTTGTTTGGTACGAAAAAAAGAATATTTATAGGACGGTCTTCAAAGCATGTGTGAAGAGTAACTGAAGAAATGTATTGCTGTTCTTTTGTTCTGAGACTTATATTTGTTTGGTTGAAGTGAAATTACGGAGCCAGGCGAAATGTTTTGGTAAGCCTTAATAGAGTTTGTCTTTTGTGTACTTTCCCTTGATAAACGTCGACTGAATTATTCAGCGAAACTCAAGCTATATAACAAAACACTTAATGTCTGATCCCTCGGGAAACAGTTAGTTTTGTTTTCCCTCGAGTCTCGATGTTTCCCTCGACTTCGTCTCGGGAAATATCAAGACTCTTGGGAAAACAAAACTAACTGTTTCCCTCGGGAGCAGACATTAAGTGTATATTGTTATATACCAAAGACTTTCGTTTGCCAAAGATGAAATCCTATTGGTCAAATCATGGTCACGTGTTGTTCAACAAACTCAATGTTTCTTTCTGCTGAGGGAAACATTGCACTGTTTCCCTCTGACGTCAACAATGAAGAAGGAAACAGTGTAATGTTTCCCTCTGACGTCAGCTTTAATCATGCGTTGTTCACGTGAATACACAATGATTATTGCATCAGATTCAGAACTTTGGACTTTTCGGAACATTTTGAAAACAAGAGCTGTTTCGAATTCTGGTACGAAATAGTCCATTTTCCAAAAGAAAGAATACATATACATATCTTAAAAGAAGGTCTGAAGAAACCTGGATAAATTTAAAGCTGTTCTTTGTACTTGTTGAGTCTGGTGTATTTGTTTAGTTGAATTGAAATACGAAGACAAAGTCAAAGTGTTTTGGTAAGTCTTTTTGCCTTTTGCAAGTTTCGAGTCAGTTTGGTGTTTTGTATTTTAAAAGTCTTTGGTATATAACAAAACGCTTGTTGACTTTTGCCTCGGGAAACATCGAGTTTTACGGTCCCTCAAGCTTCAATGTCACCCTCGGGCT